>PVHP010033699.1:0-19487 GCA_004024765.1 Zapus hudsonius
TGCACAAATCTTGTGTTGGTACCCCCATTTCCCTCCTCTCTGGCCCTTTACCCACTGAGGGCCCTCCTTGGTGGGATTGCTGGAACAATCCATGGGATTGGGGGTTATGAATTGTACAAGCTTGCTGGGCATGGTAGTGCACACCTTTAATCTCAGCAGTCAGAAGGCAGAGGTAGGAGGATTGCCATGAGTTTAAGGCCACTCTGAGATTGCATAGTGAGTTCCATGTCAGCTTGGACTAGAGCGAGACCCTACCTCAAAAAACAAAACAAAAAAAGTTTGAGCTGACGAGCTGTAGCCTGTGTGTGTACATGTGTGTTTGTGTGTGTGTGTGTGTGTGTGTGTGTGTGTGTGTGTGTGGTGGTGGTGGTTGTTGTTGTTAATAGGGTCAGTGTCTCTGGATATTCTCCCTCACCATGGCTCTTACAATCTTTCAGCCCCCTCCTCTTCAAATTTCCCTGAGTATTGGTGAGTGAGTTTTTAAGTCTGCTTTATTGTTGAGGACCCATCATTTAAAACAGAGGTCACTCTTACATATGGAACTCAATACCCAATTATTGAGCGTGGTGGCCTCAGTCCTCAGGAAAGGTAGAGAAGGCTAAAAAGCTCTTGTAGAGACACCTAAAGAAACTCACTTATGAGACACAGTCCCCTTGGACTAAGTTGCTCAGGAATACTCCTAGCTGCTAGGGCTTAACCCCCTATGAGGCTTTCTATGGCAGACCCTTCCTCACCAATGACTTCATACTAGACGTGGAAATGACTAGGCTGGTAACTCGTGTCACCCAACTGGCAAGATTCTAACAAGTAATTTCAGAATTGCAGGCTGGGCTTCCTCAGGAAGAACAGAAAGGACCTTCTCTTTTCTGCCCAGGAGATTTGGTGTTAGTTAAGACCCCACATCCAAGCTAGGGCCTTGCTCACCCTCTTTGGGAAGCACCATGCCCATTATTTTATCTACTCCTACAGCAGTGTGTGGACTGAACTCATGGGTGAATCACACTCTTCTCACACCCTGGACTGCTCCAGACATCCTGGTGCCTCCATGGACCCTCTGGAGCAAAGAACTAATAATCCAACTACACCTGTGAACCGCTAGAGGAGAAAGCTGCTGTTTAAGAAGCCCTACGCAGCAGATAAGTAACCCATAATCTTAAAGTCCCTCATACAGGAATTCCTGTTTGTGGACTCTTCTCATGTTAGGATTATGGATGGGCTGGGGATATAGCTCAGTGGTAAAGTGATTGACAGGAAAGGGGGCACTCTCTTTGTCTTGCTTTCCCATAACAAGCCCAATAACTGCTGTCTTTACACCTGTTCGCAGAACAATATCTCAGCTTGTCTATTTTATTTTCCTTTTGTATTACCCTGACCCTTCTTCAGACCCCTAGTAAAATGGAATTGAGTGCAAATTCCTTTAAAATTTATCTAGTGCTTGCCCTCCTGAGCTCTCTTGTAGCCCAAGGACAGTAGAGAAAGAATTCTATAATTTAGTTGCCAAGGACTCTAGCTAATGAATATCTAAACTGTTGGCTGTGCTTCCAACAGCCAGGAATGGCCTCTAGACCCCTGGTCCTACAAGTTTGGTCAGTACTGGACCCAGAAAAGGTTTTTCTACATAAATAACCTCTTGATTATCCAAACCCATTTCTGGACCTGACTTAGATGCCTGTACCCCAGGACTCAAGGGGACCTCTGTAAAAACATATCTAAGAATTTCAGTGAGACACCAACTTGATATGAGGGTAATGATGGTACAGTTACACATATCAGTGGTTCACCCTCACATTCAGGCACTTGTGGTGTTCACAATAATACTGGAACTCCCATTTCTATGCAGTCACTTCAGTGTGACAGACAGCACCAGAGAACCCAGTAATAATTTGCACTGCCACTGTTAACCAACAAGCCACTTACCTCCTTTGATAATGGTTTGAAAATTTATTCCCCAAATGGAAAAACTGAGTTCCAGAATGACCTAGAGGAAGGTGGGCGAATGGGGAACACCTCCCGAGTTGTGCATCTGAGGGCACCAATCCCACCCCAAGAGGAGTTATTCCAACTCCTAGGTACCCCAAAGGAGACCTCTTATGGCACAGGCCAAATGGGATGTTAACAGTGTCTGGATCTTCAGACCTGCTGGCGCAGCTGGGCTGTGATCTAGTTAGGATCCTGTCTGAGGAGCATCCAGGTACTTAATCAGTCCTCTGTTGAAAATATCTTCACCCTATATAAAAAATAAGGAACCTGACACACATGCTCAGCTGAAGATCTCCAGAGGTCCCTGGATTCATTGGCTGGCATGGTCTTACACCACTGTCAGGTCATAGACTGGATATTGGCCAGAGAAAGTAGTGTATGTTCAGTCCTCAATGGGTTCTGAACTGCTCCCCAAAGTAGAAACTCAAACCCAGATTATACTAGAAATGGCCAAGTATACATGACCAATCCATTACCCAGAGCTTGACAACTCATGTCCTTATACAGATCAAAGAATGGCTTCCCATGCTTTCCACTTGACTGTTGTCCCTGAATGGCCTCTGACAACCCTGGTTTTGGTATGTGTTATGCCTGGGGCTACAGAGTGAGTTCTAGGTCAGTCTGGGCTAGAGTGAGACCCTGCCTTGAAAAAAAAGAAAAGCAGACTACAGATTGAAACATCCATTATGATATGATTTATATAAAATTTGAAAGCATGTGCAACAAACGTGATGAACAGTTATGGATGCACGCCTATGAGATAACATAAACACATGTTTGCAAAAATAGTCATTGATTTTAGGACAATGGAATCTCCAAAGTGGGTAACATGGGATTAGAGAGGTTTATAATCGGCTCCAATTCTACCTGTAAATGTGACGTTTCATTGCCTCAAAGGCTTCGGAAGCCATGACCATTAAATGTTATGATTCAATCAAATCAAGTGGTGGATACATGCAACATCATAGGTATTGGTTTTCTGGTTGCTGACTTCCTCCTCAATTATTTATTCACCTCTTCAGTCCTGTCCCCTGCTTCAGGCTTGTTTGTTGTTTCTCTCAGCTCCTTGGGGACTGTAGGGGTGGGGCCTGGGACAAAGAACACCTCTGCCCTGCTCCCGGTCTGTAGCCTTGAGAGAACCTGCAGGCCTTCCTTCCCTTAGTTCCTGAATCTAGGTCTTTCCCAGTTCTGGGGAAGATTAAGCCATATGTTAAAATATTTGTTCTTTCCATTGTTTTTTTTTTTTTGTGGGCGGGGGAGGGGAGGAACTCTAACGTTTCATTTGTGTGATTTCTTTTACCCATCTTCTCTATCATTTCCAGACTAATATTTGAAAGTTCTCTATTGTCCTCTTTATTTTTCTTCTATTCTTTATGTCTTTCACAGAGGCTATGACAATAATATCTTTTCCTCCCTGTTTTATAAGTCTCCAGTTCCGGGTTCATGCCCTCCAGCCGCCTGTAAGTTTGCGATCTGACCAGTCCTTCCTGCAGTTCTGTTTCTGGCTTGTCATCTTCCTGCGTATCTGCCATTGCCTCATCACATTTAAAACACAATCATAGTAGAACTCAGGTTTCAAATTGTGTGACAGTTTCCTGATGAGTTTTCTTTCTGGGGGAAGTTTGCTATTCCTTTTTGGTTGGTTTGGTTTCTGGCAGTACCTTTTATGAACTTTTAAAAAATTCTGTCTTTGAAGAGATGCTGAGTTACACCTTTTTGTCATTTTTTTTTTTTCTAAACCAACAATTGGCCAGAGAATCCTGTCATGGGGGGGGAGGGGTGGTGTCCTTCCTCCATCCTTGGCTCAAGGGCGCCCTCCTCTGTTGCCTCTGTGGTAGATTCACTTTTGGCTCCTCTCAAAAGCAGGCCTCTGACATTGGCAGTTAGCACGTCATGACTCTGCTGGGCTCCTTCAGCTAGCCCAGGACTTCCGGCATCCTGCCTCTTCCCAACAGTTGTAACTGGCACTTTCTGCAGGTGCTCAAGTCTTCCAGGCATGCAGCCAGCTGGTGTCCACTTCTCTCAGTGTTCCTGCCCACGTCCTTGGCTGAGTCCTCCTCTCCTAGATGGAATGTCCATAGGACACTGCTACCTGCCACTCATGGGCTTCCGTGCGGTTGCCATGTTCCCTGCGGTGTTCAGTGCTGGTCAGGGTGACGCTACTTCCTCACTTCCTTGTGTCACTGAGCATGTGCTTTGTTCATGTGCCCTGCGTGGTTTTTCTGGAGCATCACTGTGCTCCCATATGGCCTGTCTCCAACCCTGATAGGCACTGAGCCCTCTGTAATGTGTGCCATGCTCTTTGGGCTTTTCCTGTGCTCTTATGGATGAGCCCTGCTCCAGCCCTACTCACATCCTGGAAGCCCGCCTGTCCTGCTGCAGTTTACTTGAGGGCCTCTTAGGACAGCGGTCTCTACTCCCTCTCCCTTGCCCAGGGGTCAGGACCCCCCCCCAACACACACAAGAGCCAGGTACATCAGCCCAGCTGTGAATTATAATGTCCCTTCCCTTGGCAACGGTGACTGTTACAGCTAGGCGGTGAGAAGCCCACTCTGGCCTCTAGGGTCACTGTGTTCAAGAATATTGTTCTGGACAATATTGAACAAGCCATCTGCTATAGGAAAGAGCATGCTGGCAGAGCAGCAAGATGTCCTTCTGGAAGTCCTAGGTCCATGTGTGGCTCCATGTGGCACAAACATTGTCCTGTATTAATGTAAGTACTTGGAGTCAGTTTTGTCACAATGCCGACAGATACAAGTCACTTGCTCTCCCATAGCCTCCCACTGCGTGGCCATTGTGATTGCTTGTATTATGTGCCTAACCAGCACTGGATAGGAAGGACAACTTCAGCTGAAAGCTGAGCAGGAGCATGGTGGTACACCCTGTAGTCCTAGTTCTTAGAAGGCAGCGTCAGGAGGATTGCTACAAGTTCAAGGCCATTCTAGACCTTGTCTTTTAAAAAGCTAACCAAATACCAAACACGAACAAAATTCAATTGAAAATACATTTCCACCTTTCCAGATTCTTCCCATTATTCTTCATTATTCTTGTACTTCCTGTTGGGTGAGTGTGATGGATAATCTCTGGTTTTCAACTGGACAGGACTTAGAGTCATCATGGAAACAAATGATCGTCCACATCTGTGAGGATTTTATTTAAATACATGTATATATTTATTTATTTCCTAGAGGGGGAGAGTATGGCATTCTAGGGCCTCCTGATACTGCAAATGAATTCCAGACAAATACTCCACTTTTGTGCATCTGGCTCTACATGGGTGCTGAGAAACTGAACCTGGTTAAAAGTGTGAGCTCTCTGGCCAGCTCCATTATCTACATTTTATAATTGGAATTGGAATCCTAGAGTTGGAAGTGGCTTTGTACATTTCAAATTCTAAACTCTGCCTCATTTTCTGAGTCAAAGAAGGCTGGAAAGTTCACATGGTATACCAAAGGTACACATCCAGCTTAAGAAAGCATCACACTACAGCTGACCTGGGAGAACGGGCTGAGCCTGGGGGAAGCTGTCAGCATTATGCCAGAGGCTGATTTCAGACAGGAGCTTGGCCGTGTGCCTGTGAGACAGTGAGAAATGAGCATGTATATGTTGTTATGCATAAACCATTATACCTTTTGGTGTACCTCTGCTACCTGTGGGAATTAAGGCAGAGGTGAAGCTCAGTAGCAGCACATTTATGCTATGAAAACCAGCATTCCAATTTACAAGGGTACATTTTCAAGAAGATTTACAATAGCTTTGCTTATAATAGAAAAAAGCCTAGAGAATGAGTTTTCTTAGTTTTTTTTACTAAAGTCTATTTATTTGTAATGATACGAAACCCTTAGTTTACTATATGAGTCCCCCAACTTCCCATTTCCCCCTCCTATCCCCCCCACCCCCCAATTCATTCCATTCCCTTTTACAAACTCTGTTCAATGATGGATTTTCTTTTTACTATTTTATTTATTCATTTTCAAGCAGAGAGAGAGAGAGAGAGCACCCTGGATTTTCTTAATGTTCTGATTTAACATGGTTAGGAACCACATATGAGGGAGAATATGCGCCACTTGGCTCTCTGCTCTTGTGTGTGGTTGCTAAGAATGTCCTACCATTTTTCTTTAAATTTCATAATGTCATTTTTCTTTTCAACAATAATAATGTTCAACAATAACAAACTGAGAGTTTTGTTATTGTTGATAACTTTATTATCCATAATTAGATACATTGTATGAACAAATCTTATGACAGTACCCCCATTTCCCTCCTCCCTGTCCCAAACCCACTGGGGGCCCTCCTCGATGGACATACTGGATCAGTCCATGGGGTAGGGGGTTATGAGAGGGGCTTTTTTTTTTTAGCTCTTGCCCTGCCATCGCCAGGTCGCTCAGAGGCGGAGGCTCG
Organism: Zapus hudsonius; assembly: GCA_004024765.1. NCBI lineage: Eukaryota > Metazoa > Chordata > Mammalia > Rodentia > Dipodidae > Zapus > Zapus hudsonius. Next base: position 6,382 of record PVHP010033699.1, read on the forward strand.
GCTTCACCCATAACCCACCACCATGGCCAAAGAAGGTGCTACTGCTGGAGGCAAGAGGTGCTGAAGACCACCCTCATTCATGATGGCCAAGCAAGTGGAGTTCGTGAGACCACCAAAGCCTTATTAGACAATCCCCAAGCCCTTCTTTGTGTGCTTTGTTTCCCTTCCTCCACTTCTCTTAAGTTGCCCCAGGCCAACTTAGCCTCCTTTCTGCTTTCATGCTACGTGTTTCCTTCTGTCCTTCCCTTCTCATCACCTCTCACACTCATGGTCTGCTGTCTAGAATCCTAGCACACACTCAGTCTCGCATCCCTATTGGATCCACATAGGAGAGAAAACGTGTGATTTCTGTCTTTCTGGGTTTGGGTTACCTCACTTAAGATAATGTTTTCCAATTTCATCCATCCACTTTCAGGGAAGTTTCATAGCTTTGTTGTTCTTTATAGCTGGATAAAACTCTATGGTGTATATGTACCACATTTTCATTATCCAGTTATCAGTTGATGGACATTTAAGTTATAGAATCCATATTTCTGACACTAGTATATTTACCCTTCACTAACAAATTAAGGTAATACTGCCAAGATTGACAATAAAATACACAGAGCCTTGCAAATCCCATGAACTACTTTTGTGCAATGGCCAGTATGTGTATTGGCAGTGGCACCCTATCCCCCAAATTACTTTCAAAATAGGAAATTCAGCCTGTGGGGTGCTGGCTCGCAGCTGTAATCCCAGCACTTGGGAGCTAGAGGTAAATGGATTAATATTTCAAGGTGATCCTCAGCTATATAGCAAGTTTAAGGCTAGCACAAGCTACGTGAGATCCTGTCTCAAAAACAAAACAAAAACTCAACTAGCAAGATTTCCTGTTTATGAAAAAATTTAGTGTATTTGCCTTATAGAAACAGAGATTTTAGAAAATAGCAAAGCAATGCAGAAATTCTGTAACTAGGGGGTTGGAGAGATGGCTCGGTGGTTAAGGTGCTTGCCTGCAAAGGCTAATGACCTGGGTTTGATTCCCCTCTACTCATGTAAAGCCAGATGCACAAAGTGGTGCACGTGTCTGCAGTTTATATGAATGTAGAAGCTCCCTAAACACAAAGCTAGAAGTCTGTATTTGTTGATCTCTATTTTGAAACATCTCTTGTAGCCCAAGCTGGTGCATCGACTTTTTATGTAGTAAAGAGATGGTCTTCAACTCTGATTTTCCTGCTTCTACTACTGCTCAAGTGCTGGCATCATAGGCATATGCCACACAGCAGACACACAGAGAGATTGTTCAACAGTGGCACTTGGGATAGTTGACCCTCTGTGTCTAAAGGCCCTGACCCCAACAAGTATGTGAACTTCCTCCAGCCCCAGGGAGCACAAACAGATGAAGGCCCTCTTGCCTTCAACTCCAGGTGGAGGTGAACAAAGTGGGCAGGTCAGAAAGACTCCTTCTCATCCAGTCCCAGTCTTTCTCAGCTGAGAGATTCAAAGATAACAAATTCCTTCTATAGTCATTTATGTGGGAGTTTCTTGGGGCTTCTTTTGTACTTGGAATGTTCACTGGCTAACTCAAGCTAGAACTCCACAATCTGAGCCATTAATGGCACCTTGGAAAACCATCCTCAATCATTTATAAAATTGTCTCTCCACAATTAGGCAGAAAATTCATTGAGAATTCATCTGTTTAACAGCAAGTTTGAGGACAGCCTGGACCATATAAGATAATGCCTTAAAAAAAAGCCTGGCAACGTGAGTTTGAATTCCAAGTACCCCATAAAACCAGATGCCAGGGTTGCGCATGCATCTGGAGCTTGTTTGCAGTGGCTAGAGGCCCTGACATGCCCATTAAAAAAAAAAAAAAAGCTGGTGGGTGAGGTGATGGCTCAATAGTTAAAACACTTGCTTCAATCTTTCCCTAGCAACCACATAAAACCAGGTACAAAATGGTACATGTGCCTGCGATCCCACACACTCATGGCAATGGGAGGCAGAGCCAAGAGCTCAGAAAGCTGGTGGGCCAGCTAGTCTGGTGCAACAAAGGCCAAAACAATTCAAGGCCACTTGAAAGAAGACGGACACTGTGAGTTTGTCATCTGACCTCCACATGCATGTGGGTATGCTATCATGGTTTGATCCAGGTGTCCCCCACAAACAAATGAATGTGTTCTGAATGATTGATCCTCAGCTGATGGCAATTCAGGAATTAGAACCTCGATGGAGATGTGTTGTTGGGAGCGGGCTTACGGGGATTATAAACCAGCTTCCCCTTGCCAGTATTTGGCACACCTTCCTGCTATTGTTTGCAGTGCTGTGGCGGAGGTGATGTCCACCCCTCTGCTCATGCCATCATTTTCCCTGCCAGGATGGAGTCTCCCCTTGAGTCCATAAGCCTAATAAACCCATTCCTCCACAAGCCGCTTTTGTTTGGGTTCTTTCTACACACAACTAGAAAGTGACTACAGCATATGCAGATGCCCATGCCCATACACACATTTTTTAAAAAGGCAAAATTAAAACCTAGGCATGGCAGGAACGCCTAGAATCCCAGTAGTTGGAAGATGGAGACAGGAGGATCAGTTCGCCAGCCTTGGCTACATAATAGTTTGAGGCCAGACTGGGCTATAAACCTAGACCCTATCTCAAAAACCTAACACCCCCTCTTCCCCCCCAAAAAAATTGATTGGTTGGAGAGGTACTAGTTGGGGAAATCACCCTTAAATTCTTGTTCACTTAAATTTCTTTTCTTTTTTTTCCCGAGGTAGTCTTAGGCTGCACTTAAATTTCTTTTTTTTTTTTTATTGTTCATAATGAGTTACATTGTTTATGCACTTAAATTTCTTGTTCATTTAAATTTCTTTTTTAAGTCAGGCTGGCCTTGAACTTAATAATCCTCTTGCCTCAACCTCTTGTGTACACTACCATGTCTAGTTCCACAAGCTTTTAGGAAAGTATTAAGAGTATATCAAACATTGTTTTGTTTTGTTTTATTGAGATAGGGTCTCACTCTAGCCCAGGCTAACCTGGAAGTCACTATGTAGTCTCAGGGTGGCCTTGAACTTGTGGTGATCCTACGTCTGCCTCCCTAGTGCTGGGATTAAAGACCCAACTTAAAATACCTTTTTGCACAAACAAAACTATGCAGCATGTATTTTAAGTAAGCTGTCATCAAGATAAAAGAATCTGACGCATGTGAAGTTAAAGGACATTTTATTTACTGACATTAATAAACCATAACTCCAGGTAGTGCAGAATGCACCACAGAATGTTAATACATGTTTAAGCGATGCTACCCTTACTTTTGGCCAAGTGCTGTGCTGCTCACTCTGTATAAAACTGACCCTCTACAAACCAATCAGTATAAAACTTTATAAAAACAAAAAAATTTCGATAGTGGCTCAAGAAAACAAGCTGCCATTTGTGCATAGATTGATGTACAGTATATAAGATAACCAAGTGTCCCTTTTGAGTTGTCAAGTTGATGAAGAGAAAGAAGCTGTGTCCATACAGCACATTACAAAGGCACATAGTACAACCTACAATACTTTCAGTCCTGTAGCTCATGCCTGCCCTGGAAAGGCAAATGTGTTCACAATTTTACTTGAGGAGGAAACAAAGCCACTTTTTAAAAAGTAACACACAATATCTGACTAAAATTTAAAACTTTTGGAGGAAAACACAATCAAAAAGGAAACAAAACCACTCACACTTGAGACCCCAAAACACATAACCTGTAACCTCCCCAAGCACTGGTTTGGTTTTTACACAAGCCAGCTTAAAAAGCAAACAGTACTAAAACTCCAAAGGTTTAAAAATTAAAAACATTTTTTAATGTCACAAGGAAACTTCTCGGTGATACACAGAACATAATCCGCTTAAGCTGCCATCTGAGTAGTAACTTCTCCACATATGAGATACTGTTGCCAATGACAAAAGATCCCCTTGTCTGTCAGCTCTCTGGTACCTTGACTCCACCTCAACCATTTTTACTGGTGTCACATTTCAAATGAAACTGGTCCCTGGCAACGCAGATACCACTGTTCCCTAGATTTGCTAAACAGAACATTTTATGGAAAAGTTTCGGTATTAAAATACACAGGTAGGGTCGCCATTTATAGCACATCAACATGGCAGATGACAGTGAAGCCACCTAGGAATAAAGTCCAATCTTACAAAGAGTTCAAACAGTATCCATGGGCCTTACAAAATAAAAACATAATTTCAAAGCAACAATACAAACAAGAACTTGTATCTCCCAGTCCCAGGAGCAGTCTCTTAGTTTAACTGGATCTTTATTAAAAAAAAAAAAAAAGCAGAAACAACCGAGGGGGGGAACCTTTCCCACACTAATCTAGTTAAGTGTACTTGAATGTCTATCATGTTGAAATCCTTCATTTTTTAAAATTTCAAACTAAGAGAAAAATGAGTATAATGCATATCCTTCCTTGCTATTTTATTCTGAAGAATATAGACAGTAAGTCTTTTTGAGGAGAAAGAGAAATAGCAAGGAAATTTTCAACAAAAGCAACAGATTACAAACCAGTATACTATACAGATTTGAGAGCAAAAACAATAGGTAAGGGTGTATAGCCCTTTCAAGTATTAAGTAAACTATCTTCTTGCTAGGATCAAAGAACTGACAAAACAGAGAAGGTATGTAAACAGGAACAATCTGCGTGGAAATTGGGAAAATATACAGAATATTAACCTAAGGGGCAGCGGGAATTACCTTCAATGGGAAGTTAATCTAATCCCTTTACCTCTCTGCAAAGGATTCCTTACCCACCCAAACATACAAATGCATTGCCACACAAGATAAATAATGGGTGGCTAATCATTTACACTGCCGAACATAACTCAATTAACCCAGGAAGAATAAACATAGAACATACATTTAAAAAGGTTTGATGAGCAAAAACAAGTGCTGAGGAAGGTGGTGAATTGTAAAAAGCTCAAAAACTCATTCCTGAAGCAGTGTTTGTGCACACTATATACTTCAGACTTATTCTAAGTCATATTTTGTGTTTTCAGTTTAGAAATGGTCAGAGCCTTTAAATTCAGAGGGGTCTTATTTTTTTGTTTGCTTACAGTGCTGGTGCTTAAACACTGAGCTCCATCCTCATTCATCCCTGGGGATTTTATTTCTGCTTGTATTTTTGTGTAAAATAGACTAAAGTACATTGTAAACCACCAGTAGTTATAATAGCAAAAATAGTAATCAACTCACAAAATGCATTTTGGCCATGTTTTAAAAAATACTTTAGCAGGTCAACATGGCTCTTGTGTTATCAGACTTGTATCTTACACATGGATGGCTATTAAACAGCTAATGACTGAGAACTTCCACTGAATTATGTAACAGTTTTAATTCTTACATGTACCAATTTTAGACAGAAATCTCAGATACTAACAGAACCAGAGCATGCTATCAAAGGTGGTGTGGTAATCCTAACCCTGAAAAAAATGATCCCAATGACTAAAAAGTTTTTAAGAAGTAGGCCCAGATAAGTCAAACAAAAAATTCAATAACTGATAGAGATACAAATGTATTTAAAGGTATCAAGAAATCTGAAGAAAAAAAATTTAAAAATACACACAAACATTGCAGTTTAATATACAAATCAGTTCCCACTGCCAAACAAATTCTCATGGCTGAACTTCTAGCTTGTGAGATACAACATACATGTTATGTAACAAAGGCCCCATGTATTCAGAAGCATATGTTCAGACGACATTTAAATGATCTTTTTTCAAGTTATCAACATATGTCCCTATGACGAACATGGTATAACAGACACACCTTCATGAAAACAACCTCATCTCCCAACTCTGGTAAACACAAATAGTTAACAAATAACTTCTAACTCAAGTTTGACAAAACTTTACAGACTTGGCCCCTACTTAGAAAACAATAAATAAAAGGGGAAGTCAATATGGTAGGGGGATAGGGAAAAATGAGAATCTATGTTCTTTTTCTAAAGAGAGATCCTGGCATTTAATCACACCCAGTAGACGAACTGCCTGCAACATCTAAGTGCAGAGGTGACCTCTTCCAAGTCTAAATACTCCAGCCTAGTCCAAGGAGAACACAGGTAGTCTCCAGGGTTCCCTGCTTCAAGCTGCCATGGGCTTGTAGAACAAATGTAATACTCCACTTCATTACAGCTGCTTTGCTTTTTCCTGGAAAGCATTTCATAGATGTGTTTATTTAATTAGGTTGCAGAGGAAACAGAGAACCTGTTGGATGATGAAGGCAATGCTACAATTCTGTCAATGTGCTCTAAGTGCTCTAAGCTGTAAATACACTTAATTTCCCAGGAAGTTGGTACAAGTGTGGATGGCTCAGTAAAACCCATCACGACTGCTAAAAAAAAAAAAAAAAAAAAAAAAAAAGGTGACTGGCTAAAATTAAGAAAACAGACTTTCTGTGTGTCAAATTAACTGGCCTACATGAGTCAAACCCTGCACCCTGGCCTCATTAGCACCAACACTGTGAAGAACAATTAATGGCAGAGAAATTGCCACAGCCTCCCCACCACTAGACTCAGTAGAAAGGCTCTTGGAAGTTCACACAAGGTTCAGTTCTGAACAGCCCCATTTCCAATTAGTATATAATCCTCACAACTATGAGGGAGGTAAATACTCCCCAGTTGTGGAGGAAACAGAGGCCAAAGTGGTCAAAGATTTTTGTGAAGTTAAAATAGAAAACTCAACGAAGCCAACCCATGACTCTTGACTTAGGTACTATGACGTCTCCTAATCCCCTTGCTTGGCCCTTGGCAGGTCAGGCTCCATGTCAGACGATTTTCCCTAGATAGAGAATACAAAGTCACTCAAGTCCTGGGGAAGCACTTCCAAATTTCCAGCTGTTGTGAGGTGGGAAGTAGGCAGAGCTGGCAGGAAGGAATCCAAACAATTTAAATACTGTCTATGGATTACTTAAAAGCATAAACTTTTCTCAATATAATTTCACAGGTCTAACTTTTGTTTCTCCGCAGGTGAGACAAGTGCACCTATGACAGCTGTAATATCTGTACCATGTCATGGAGTCATAAAAATTGCTGAATGCATTATTTACTAAAGCTTAATGTACCTGAATTCCACAATGACCTGCATGAATATCTGGAAAACACACAGAAATAATCAAGTTTCCTTTCAAACAAAAGTTCAGCCATTAATCCTATTACATCCATTGCAACTATCACCTGTTAATGCTAGTGTTAGTGTATAAAAATGTGCTCCTTATATACAGAAAAGACTGTCAAGTAATGGTCAATAAAGTGTATGGATGACCCTGAGAATAAATTTTTGCTTACTCAAAAGATTAAATAATACAAAATAAATGAAATTGAAAGATGCCTATTCTTGTACTTTGGGGAAAAATATCTAAGATGCTAACTCATGTATACCTCGCTAGATTTAAAGACATCCCCAAACACTGCAATTGTATTGATATGTTTCCAAAAATATTCTGAAAAAAAAGTTTACAAAAAAGAACATGTTAGGAGCAAGGCATTATGTGATATACCGCATAGAAGTCTGGTTTTAAAGATGGTGTCTAAACACACTGATAAACTATGTGATTGGTCGTCAACTGGCTACTAGGAGACAGCATTTTCACTGTATGTATACGTACATCCACATACATACGCACAAACCCAGAGAAACCAACCACCAACACTTGAAATTCTTAGTAATTGTACTGCCGTGGGCAGGGCTGGTGAACCACCCAACTGTTGTGCTTGACTTGCCGAGAGTGGCAATCCCTGGCAAGATTTTGGCGACGAAGGCTGTTTCTGTTCAGAGACTGTCTCTCACTGTGCTCCTTTATCCACTGGGAAGGACGAAAGCTCTTGGGTTGTTCCAGGAAACTTGCATGAGTGGTAAGAGCAGCAACATAGCAGTGGACATGCTGCCTCACTTCGCTTTGAGCTTCCACTCTGAAACAGATGGAAATGCGATGGAGTCGTGAACACAGACAGTACCTTTATTGAGGAAGCTGAAAGAGTTACTTAGTAATTTGATTTGCCACACTTATCTGTTTATGGTTGGATGAAAGTCTAATGTCTTGAATGACAGGCTTGCGTTTTGTGACACACTGGTTGTAAATTCACAATCCTCCTGCCTCAACCTCTCAAGTGCTAGGATTACAAGTGTGTGCCACAGAACCTGGCTGAGAAGTCAACTTTTATTACTAAAATGCCATATAGTCCCCAGATAGCTAAACAGACTGTATGCTAAAAATATGCTTTTATAACTTTTCTAAGAGGGGAGCTGACATCTATTGTTTTTGTTTTAGTTTTTTAGACAGAGTGTCTTGTATCCCAAGCTGGTTTTCAATTTCTGATCCTCTGCTTCAGCCTCCCAAGTGCTGGTTTATAGGAGTGAGCCACCATACCTGGCTTGTGAATAAACTATTTTGCAAATATTTTTGTTTTCACTATAATTTTGTTTTTCCTTCTAGGGGGATGAGACTAGGTCTTATGTAGCCGAGACTGGCCTTGAACTCACTATGTAGTCAAGGATGACCTAGGACTTCTAGTGCTGGGTACACAGGAATATGCCACCACCTTCAGTTTATGTTGTGCTGAGGAACCAACCCAAGGCCTAATGCAAGCACCCAATCAGCTGAGCTACAAACCCAGCCCCCTCAACATAATCTTAAAGTGTTTTAGTTCTAAATTTTAATGATCAGAAGCCTTATGCCAACAGCTCTTCAGAGATGCTTTCTGTCTATAAGTAAAATGCCCCAGGAAATGTGTTTTAAATCTATACTTCACAGAAATATGCATAAGCAAATTAACTAAGTTAACATATTTTCTAAGAAGCAACTACCTATTATAGAAGACAACTCTATTTTTTTAATTTAACAGGCCATATTTTGGAATGCATTTATATGACAATGCTTAAAGGCCCTTAAAGAGCATGTAATATTAGAATCTTAGAATATAGTAACAGTAGGATCATTGTTTTCTGTATTAAAACTAATCACAGCATCAGGGAGGTATGGGGCTTGAAGGCTGACTCATCAAAGTTGCTTGCTTGCAAAGCCCACTGACCAGGGATTCAATTCCATACCACCCATGTAAGCTAGATGCATAAAATGGCACAAGTATTTGGTATTTGCCGCAACAAGAGGCCCTGGTGTGCTCATACACATATATACACATACACGAGCACATGCAAATTTTTAAAAAGCTAACCAAGTAGGATATTAACATAAAAATGAATTTTTTTGCATTGCTGGGATTGAACCCAGGCCTCATGCACAATTCTCTGCTACTGAAGTTTGACGGGGTTTAATTAGCCCAGGCTGGCAATGAACTTGATATGTAGCAGAAAATGGTCTTGAACAACTGATCCTCCTGGATCCACCACCTGAGTGTTGGAATTACAGGGGTACACCACCATGCTTGATTTATGCAATACTGGGGATCAAATTCAGAGCTTTGTACATGTTGGGCAAGCACCCTACCAACTGAGCCAAGGTTTAAGATTTTTTTTTTACTGAGCCAGGTGTGGTTGCAAACGCCTTTAATTCTAGCACATAGATTTGGGAGGTAAAGGTAGTTTGAGGCCACCTTGAGACTACATAATGAATTCCAGGTTAGCCTGGGCTAGAGCGAGACCCTACCTCAACAATGCAAGAAGAGCAGTAAATATTCTGTCTAAAATTACTTGAAGATAACACTATTATCTTTATATACACACACACACATACACAAAGTAGAATTAAAACAGCTCATACTAAGAAAAGAGGGTTAGGGTGCAGTTCAGGGGTAAAGTACTTGCCTACTATGCCTATGGCCCTGGGTTTGATCCTAGCACTGAAGAGAGGATAGAAGTTAATATAAAGAACATAGAACATGGTTTTTAAAAGGCGGGCATTTGAGTTCCTAGCATCCCTGCACAGACTGCTAAGACAGATCATACAGTCTCAAAGTGAATATACTTACTCTGGGCCCATGAGTCTTATAAGCAGCTTTTCCTGGCCCTACAAATGTTAAACGGTGAACTATTAAATTACGAGTAAGATTTAAAATGCTATTTTAATTTTACTGTTAGGATATGGTCAATTTTTCTTTATTAAAATTGATTTACTATGGGTCATTAAAGACCTGTACATAGTACTTAAGTGTATGGTAGCTCATAAACCTTCACAAGCAATACATATAAAGGCTGGGATACAATAAAAACACATTGTGAAGCTCACCAAAGCACTCAGCATCTTATTTTCATGTGGTTGACAGTAATATCCCTGAGGATAGACAGAAAGAAGGCAGCATGCTTGAAAGTCATTATTTAGCTGGGTCATAGTGGCACACGCCTTTAGTCCCCAGCTGAGGATTACAGTGAGTATGAGGCCATCTTACGGCTACCAAGTAGGGTTCAACCTGGGACAGAGTGAGACCCTGCCTCAAAATAAAATAAAATAAAATAAATAAAATAGGACATGCTTTATTCCTTGCTCAGAAAACACATATGTTCACTACATAAGTAGCCTCCTAATTCTGGTAACACCTGATTAGAGCACACCCAGCTTTTTTTTTCTTTTTTTTTTTTCTGGGGGGGGTGACAGGGACTCAATAAGTAGTTCAGGCTGACCTCTTAACAAGAGATGGGCATGTGCTACCATAGCTGGCTCAAAATGGGCTTCTTTAAATAAGAATTTCAAATCTAAGAATAAGGATGCTTTTTAAAATATGGTTATGATGACAAAACTATAACAGGACTTTCATATTATAGAATTCATAAGTTCAATGTATTTTCAGTGGAAAACTGCCTATAATATAGGAATGTAAAACAAGACACAAGTCCAACATTCTCATTACATTAACCTGCAAACACTGAATTCCTAGATACAGTGTACAACTCTGGATTGGATGCTGGTTTAGATAAGCTTGGTGAAATATTCTGGGCTCTCATGGGGAAAAGCAGAATGTGACTTGGAGCACAGGTAAAGTGAAAATTTGCTGAAGTAAAACAGTGTATATCATTGCCTCAACAAGCAGGTTTGGGTTCAGAGTGTGGGATGTAGCTAGGAGTACACAGAGTGAAGACAATCTGAAGGGAAGCCTAGTATCCGTAGCATCACTTTTGGGTCAGGAGAATGTCATTTCAAAATCAGAATTTCTGCCTATTTTCATTTTCAGCAATGCCCCATCACTGCTTCTGTGATAAGTAATTTTGAAAGCTGCCAGTTATAAACACAGAAATATACACATGTGCTTTAAGTACTAAAAAGTAAATATACAGGGTTGCAGTGATGCTCAGTGGTTAAAGGGGCTTGCTTGTAAAGCCTGATGGGCCTGGATTTCATTCCCCAGTACCTACAATTAAGCCAGACACACAAAGTCGTGTCTGTGTCTGGAGTTCATTTTCAGAGCAGGAAGCCCTGGTGTACCCACACTCACTCTGTCTGTTTCTCAAATACTAAAGATTTTTTTTTTTTTTTTGAGGTAGGATATTGTTCTAGCCTAGGCTGACCTGGAATTCACTATTTAGTGGTTGGCCTTGAACTTACGGTGATCCTCCTACCTCTGCCTCCTGAGTGCTGGAATTAAAGACATTTACCCCCCATGCCTGGCTCTAAACAAGTTTTTAATACCACTGATTACCTGTACATTGTGTACATACTTTTGTTTATCTTTAATAAAATTACTTTTGCATCTTCTAAAAGCTTATTGAATTGTGTAGAAATAAGCAAAATACATGCTTAGGAGATTGTGGAGAAAGAGGAAAAAAAAACTTGCAACACACCTGGGACTACTTGAGTTATGAAATTCATCAGTCCCACAGCTGGCCTCACTGAGACCAGGGCAGGAATTATGCACAGCATAGACAGACATGCTGGGATGTTCAATGAGGAGGTTTTCCATAGGACTTGTTTCCACCTTGATAGTGGTTAATCCACCTGCAGTGAAACACGGGGGAGGGGTGATAAACCAGCTCTCTTCCATGGGACAGGATTCAAACTGGAGGAAGCAGGAATCACTTGTATCAGCTAAGCACTCCAGGGATGCAGGTAAACAGGAGAACACTGAAGTGTGCTCTGTAGGTGACTCCTCAATGATGTCTTCTTCCTCCTCCTCTTCCTCCTCCTCTGCTGAGAAACCAGTGCAAGTGTCTAGATTGTGGTCCACATCATGGTTTACATGGGAGATGATCATCATGTTGAGTAGTCAATCACAGCAGAGCCACCAATCAAAATTCATAGCACAGAAAAAGGAGAGACGATACTGTTAGGGATGCTTACATTCCTTAGTGTCAAGACAGAATCATTTACATTTGCCTGCAATGATTATAAAATAGCTTCAACCTCCACATGGGCTGAAATTAGGAGAGGGTTGTTCACACTGGCTTTAGGACTGTTTCTATTCTGGTGGCATGCCCCATTCATCCCCGCACTCGGAGGCTGAGGTAGAAGGATCACTGTGAGTTGGAGGGTGGCCTGGGTCAGCCTGGACTTGAGTGAAACCCTACCTCAAAACAAAAAATAGGGCTGGAGTGATGGCTCAGCGGTTAAGGCACTTGCCTCCAGTGCCTAAGGCCCCGGGTTCAATTCCCCAGGTCCCACATAAGCCAGATCCACAAGGTGGTGGCCCTGGTGTCCTTTCTCTCTCTCTTTCTCTTTCTCTCTCTGCTTGAAAATGAATAAATAAAATATTTAAAAAAATAATAATAGGGCTGAAGAGATGGCTTAGCGGCTAGGGCGTTTGCCTGCAATGCAGAAGGACCAGGGTTCGATTCCCCAGTGCCCATATACAGCCAGATGCACAAGAGGGCGCATGTGTCTGGAGTTCATTTGCAGTGGCTTGGAGGCCCTGGTGCGCCCTTATTCTCTGTCTGCCTCTCTCTCTCTCTCTCTCATAAATAAATAAAATATTTAAATAATAATAATAATAATAATACTGGGTTGAAGAGATGGCTCAGCAGTTAAGGTACTTGCCTGCACAGCAGAAGGACCAGAGTTCAAATCTTCAGTACCCACATAAAGTCAGATGTACAAGGTGGCAGATGGTTAGTAGTGGCTGGAGGCCCTGGTGTGCCCATTCTCTCTTTCTGGCTCTTTTCTCTCTCTCTCTTACTCTCAAATAAATTTTTTTTTTTTTTTT
>PVHP010033700.1:0-19504 GCA_004024765.1 Zapus hudsonius
GCCCCCTCCCATCCCCGCCCACCATCCCCAGCACAGCCGCACCCGCCGCCCGCCCCGCAGCCACGCGCGTGCTTCCCGCGGGAGGGAGCCGCAGCGGGAAGTGACAAGGGCGTGAGTCACCCAGCGGCTCGGACCGCGGCCGCCGGCCCACAAGGAGACCTTTGTGCGGCTCCGGAGGACCAAGAGCCCCGGCTGGAGGGAGGCAGACATTTCAGGGCGCTGAGTCATGTGGGGAGACAGGGGATCGCCACCACCGGAAGCGGGTCCGACTCTGCAGAGCCTGCACGCAGGTTCAGGGAAGGGGCACGTGCCATTATACTGGGGTGTCGCCTCACCGAGTCGCACTCTCTTCCTGCAGGTAACACAGCTGGAGAAGGGGCTGACGTTTTGTACAGTGGTGGGCGGCTGATTGGATGGGATGGTTCGTTTCCAGTCACTGCAGAGAGGAATCTACCCAAGGAGGAGTCAGGGCTCAGGGCATTGGGACATCACAGGCGCTTGGCCCAGGTAGGTGATAAAGGTGACCGAGAAGGCGTCAGCACCAGGTTAAAGACCATGATGGACGGCTGGGCCCTCCGTGAAGGTTCACTGCTAACTAACTCTGAAAGGGCTGTGGTCACAGCTCAGTGTGGTCACGCACCATGTGACCAGAACCTATTAGTACCTGCACACCCATAAAGAAGCTCAGAGGCACTTGGAGGGTTTCAGCTTCTCAAGGCCAAATCGAATGAACTCACACTCCATCTTTAATTTCCAAGAAACCAGGGTGTCAAACCATCTGATCTGAGCTTTTCTCCCTGAGCTGTGCTTTGAGCCAGGCAGGTTGCCAGGGCGCATGGAAGCAGGGCAGAGGTTTACAGCTGTATCGCGGAGATCCTCCTTCCTATTGGGGAAGACAGGAGCCACACACCCAGCCAACAGAATTCCTACAGATGGACGCCCAGCGTGTTCACTGACATGGCCTCCCTCTGAGGCCCTTCCTTCCCTTATTCATGTGCTTACTGGTCTCATCAGGTTCCAAGCCAAACAGCAGACTCCTTGTGCAGACAGCACCCACACCCAGGGCACACTGATGAGAGTCAGATGGCCCAGCAGCCATCCATCGGCAACAGGCTTACTCACTGCCTCTGGTGTTTCCTAGTTCCTCAACAGAAGCTGACTTGGATTTAAGCATGTCTGCCATCTTCAAAGCTTTCTAAATTATCCAGTTTAAAGATGAGTCCAGAGGAAGTTCAGTAGCCAAAATCAATGGCTGAAAAGTGGGGCCAAGAGTCCAGCCCACTGCACCACCCCCTTGACACTTCACAATAAACTTCTGAGAGCTTGTAATGTGACATAGTACTTGACACTTCAAAAGCTTCTTCATAGAATGCCCACAGTAATACCCATGAGATGGTTTTATTCACATTTACAGGGAAAGGTTGAAGTGAAAAGCCAGGGTTACTCGGTTGCTGAGCGCAAGAGCTGGCTTTCAGGCCAGTCGGCTTGCCTCCTGACCATCCCACTCCTGGACTGAGCAAAGATACATACAGTAATTAATCCCATGGTTCCACTGGGCCCCCTCCTAGAGAAAAGCAACTCTGAGTGGGGAGAAGGCATTGCAATCTCATTGTGAGGTTACCAGCGTTTCTCAGAGTCTTGCCCTTGGCCTTGTCAGTTTAGGGATTAGGTTTGGATCAGCTTCCTGGACAGGAACAGGTTCAGGCAGTTTGACTTTTGATGACTCAACCCACAAAGGATTGAGTCAAACCAAATGGATTGATTCACCTGTGAGATATACCACCTCCCCCCAAATAATTGTGATTAAGTGTTAAGGTTTTGGGGTTGGAGGCAGCTAGGTCTCAAACTGTGTTCATCACTTTTAAGCCCTGTGAATCTAGACATGCTATTCACTCTTCCTGTTTTCAGACACTAAGATGGGGTAGGAAATGCCAATCTTGTATAGTGGCCCTGGCTTCAATACGATGCTGTGTATAAAAGGTCCAGAGTGTCTGATGTTTCCTAGGAGCTCAACATGTGGCAGTTCTTTTAATTTTCATTATTAATCTTGTTTGAAAACTAGGTGTGGCCATTTGGTAAGATCTCTCCTGCCCACTAGATAGTTCCTATCACAAAATGGGAAATTCCATCTCAGAAGGCTGCTGGGAACACTCCAATTTGAGGGAGGAGACTTAGCCCTCAATTTCCAAGAGCTGGATAAGCTGCCTGCCTCCCACCTCATCACTTCCCTGGCATCCCAGGGTGTTTCTTTTGGAACGTTCAGTGCTACCTCAAACCCAGAGTCCTGCCTTTCCCTGAAAAGAGCTTCTTACAACAACAGTCTTCCCATCTCAGTTTCTTTCCACCTGAGAAGCAGTCTTGACGTGCCACTTCCTCTTCACAGCCCCTGGTGTTAAACTTGAGTTTCACCCACAAGGCCCTGGTCAAATGCCCTTTCATTTGGGGGGCCTTCCTTGATGATCAGGAACTGATCACATGAGGGAATGAGACACAACCCAGCCAATTTCTCTTTCTGGAGCTTGAAGACAAGAGGCAAGCAAAAAGCAGACCAAACTTTTGCAGCTTCTGCCAGTGGACAGAGTGAAAGAGTCAGAATGATGTGATAGAGAATCCTGGAGGAAAGAGGTGGCCGGAAAAGATGTTGGAGAGGAAGTGCCATTTAGCCTGAGGCCTAAAGGACAAGCAGGAGCCAGCCTTGCCAAGATCTGGGAACAGAGGGTTCCTGGCATAAGGTGCAGCTTTTTTTTTTTTTTTTTCTCTTTGGAGGAGGGAAGAAAAAAAAAAAAAACCAAACCTGATGAATTTCTCATGATTAGGCCAGAATGGAGCAGATGGTGGAGGGGTGGGCGAAGAAGAGTCATGGCAGCCAGAGAGGCAGGCTTTGCTCCTCTGTGCACCTGCTGGACCGGTGACATGAGACTCAGACTCCTTGCCATTGATTGACCACCTACTCCTGGCCAAATGCTGTGCAGGAATTCCCCACAATCTCTTCTTTGAGACTCCATCTCTATACCCCTTCCAGTAGGCATCATCTCTAACTGTGCCCTTGACTCACTATACTGTCATGAGTTCTCTTTGTCTTTGTTTCTCTGTCTAGGAAACAAAGAACCATTCCCACTAGTCTGTAAGCTCCTCTGTCAACCACCTTGACATCCCAGCACAGAGCCGTCAGCCCTGTGGACCCTCAGACGTTACTCACTCCCCTTCACTTAGCTTTGAGCAGCTACATTGGAGGGAGCATAATAACAGAAATGGATGCTTTTCAAATAAAGTTTATAGAAACACACTGGGATCCTTGATGTCATAATTGCTTTGGTAACACCCTGATTTGTATTCTTTATAAAGGCTGATGAATCCCTCAGTACTATGAAGTGACCTCACCTGTTTGCTGTTAGTGTCTGTTGCAGAGTAGAGTTCCAGATTTGCCTCCAGATGTGGCCAAGTGCTCTGGCCTGGCCTCATAGACCACAACATTCTCAGTTGGCACCTACTATGAGCTACAATATACCCTGAGACAAGAGTTCTCTTGGATATAAAAATGGACTCAGTGTCCTGTGCCCATAGCTGCTAATTTGCAAGGCTGAGTGTGTGCCAGGCTGGAATGGAAGTACATTATAGTACAGTGATGGGTTGTAGGGGATTGGTACAGCCGGGCCCATCACAGAAGGCTGTATCTGGGCAAAGCCTTAAACTGTAGTGTGCAAATGAAGAGGAGTGGACCTCAAATGTGGCTCCATTTTTAATTTTTTTTTGAGGTGGGGACTCGCTGAAGCCCAGACTGAATTGGAATTCACTATGTAGTCTCAGGGTGTCTTTGAACTCACAGTGATCCTCCTACCTCTGCTTCCTGAGTGCTGGGACTAAAGGCATAGACCACCACACCTGTCTCCATTTTAATTTTTTAAACTATTTTTATTTCTTTCTTTGAGATAGAGATAGTCAAAGAGAGGCAGAGAGGAAGAGAGTGAGTATGGCACACCAGGACCTCTTGCCACTGCAAATGAACTCCAGATGCATGTGCCACTTTCTGCATCTGACTTTACATGGGTGCTTAAGTAGTGAACCTGGACCATCAATCAGACTGTGCAAATAAGCACCGGTAACCATTGAGCCATCTTTCTAGCCCCATTTAAAAAAATTTAAGCACAAAATTATAAAGAACCCTATTTTGAAAATAAAAACCTGGCAAAAAGTTTGCAAGGAGTGTGGCCAGGGGAAGGCATTTGGGGACAAGAGTGAGAGGTTATACATGATGGTAGGGGCTCCCAGCTGCCTGCTTCACCCACAATGGCCAGAAGGCTTTGGAGCTGAAAGATTACAGAAACTAAGTGAGGGATTGAGGAATGAGGTGATGGAGGCAGAGCAAGACTGTTGCTATGGAGATGACAAAGTTTACCATCCCTAAGACTAAGAACCAGAGACCACTGAGATGTCACGGTGCATGGAAAGATACTGAACTTGAGTTGGAATCGGATTCCAGTCTAATCTCTGTCGTTGATTAGCTGTGTGACTTGGAATAAGTCGTTTCATTTTATGAGCCCGTGCCCTTAATTGCACAATGGGGGTTACAACTTCCAAATGAAAATTGTAATATGTAAAAAGATGAGCAAAAGGCACCTTTCATTGAGTCTGAGAATCCAGGCCTTTCTCCAGGCATTCATGTGGACTCGACTCTTCTTCCTTCTTGCATGTACCCATCTTCTGTCATCACATGACCTCGATGGGCCTTAAAGTCAACTTTCCATTCTGTACTTCCTAAAGAATTTAGCCATATCAACTTGATTCAGGTTAGGGAACACTCCAATGAAGCTCTTCTAAGAAAAGTCATTGTCAAGCCTGTCAATAACACAGCTCTGTCTCATACTTACATACATTTCACATGGCTCTTTTTTGCTTTGATTCTCAAGTAACATATGTGATTTCTGGCTCAAGTACAGATAGTCATGAGAAGACAATCATGCTATTATAGCCATTAGAGGTAAGCTATAGATATCACCATAGAAACTGTTTTCACTAAACTTTCCATAATTGGCTGAGGGTTTATTTTGAGGTTTTATCACAGAAAAATGAGAGTGTGCCACTAGGAAAGGGGAAGAGTCAGGGTGTGAGAGGCCACCCAACGATGATTTTCCAGTCCTGCTTGATGGCATCACATCCCTCTGAGGGACATGCAAGAGCCAAGGTTATTTGTAGGATACATTTCCAGAGGCAAAATTATTAGAAACTGTGTGATTAAACTTCTGACAGAGGTATCCAGTGGGTCTTGAATGATGCTTGCAAACAGGAGGCAGACTCCTGGCATCTCTACACCCTCAACACCTTGTGATCTTTAGGAACTTAAGAAGTTAAAAGTCAATTTTATAGTTCTTTTAATTGGCATATATTTAATTATGAAAATTTTTAGTCAAAACTTTATCATGTTCAGAAGGCACCAGCCCAACCCACTCCTGTGACTCTTACGTTCTTTCTTTTACGTTCTTTTCTTACGTTCTTTCCACCGCATCTCCCATAGTGTTCCCTGGGCCTTGGGGAGTGTAACAGAGACGTTTCCTTTAGTGCTGAACACTCACCTGTCACTTGTCAGCATCTTGATGAGTTTTGAGTCTCAATTAGTGGTCACTGACATCTGCAAAAAAAAGCTTCTCTGACCAAAAGCGAGAGCAGCACCAGTCTATGGGTATAGACAAAAGTATTTAGAGAGCAGTTTGATTAAAACAACGTATCTGCCAAAGAAGAGTACTAGCTTCCACCACCCCCCAGAGCCTATGACCTCACCAGCCAGAGGCTTTTGACTAGATTTTTAGTAGCAAGCATAAATTCCCTCCCATGGAGCAGGCCTCAGATCCAGAAAGTTGTCGGTTATCCCATGACAGACGTTCCACCATGGCACCAGTGGGCACATCTTGCCTGACAGGCCAGTAGTGTAGCTCGCAGGGTCCACTGTTGGTCAAGACCCCTGATGACTACTTTTCACCCCTAGCAGGCTGCAAAGCACTTCCCAGAACTATGACAACTAGCCAGCAAGTAGGAGGTTTCCAGCTCCGCTCCAGCTAGGTTTCTCAATGTCCTGTGACTGAAGCGATAAGGATTCAGAGCAAGGAAGCTTTCTTTTGCAGCTGGGGACACAGACACAAAAGAACATGGGTGCCACGCTGTCCTGCAACTCCAGTCTGGTTCAGCCTGATCCAAGATGGTGATAAAGGACAGGTAAAGAGCAGCTTCTCCATTCTTCCTCCTATTGTGTGGGCTTGTACCCCATGTGCGGGCCCTTTCTGAGTCTGTCTCCTGAGCCCACCAGTCCATCAAGGTCCTTCATATACATTTGAACTTAGCAACGAAGCTCATCCTTATTGGGTGCCTGATTTGGAAGAGGACTTGACCCAGATTGCCATGTCTTTTCCTCTCAAGTCTTTTCCTCTCCAAATCCTCCAATCTGGGATTGACCGCTCATGGCTTGGAAGTGTCTCTTTTAGCTCAATTCTCTCTTAAATCTTTCATAACTTAATTTTCTTTGTGTTTACATTTTACAGTCCTTTGCTGATCATTCGAAAGGCTCTCCAAGGCTCAGGGAACACTATGGAAGAGGCAGGGAACAGAATGTAAGAGTCAATGGGAAGGAGTGCTTTGCCATACATGAGAGCCACTGGCTTGGTGGCATGGGAAGTTCCTCCAGAGTCACTCCCTGGCACAGAGCTCTTAACCCCTCAACAGAAGCATGTGGTGTCTTCAGCAATAGGGCCTTACCATCTAGTGGGCGAGCAAGACCACGGGCAATAACCTGCATTGTTTCTGAGGCCTCAGTGGCCTCTCTGACCAACAACTCCCTGAGTGCAGCATTTTCCACCCCTGTAGCTACTTTTACCTAAGCTATCTCTCTTTTTTAATTTTATTTTTTTAATTGGCTAGCAAAGAAGTAAGTTCCCTTATGGCTTTATCATAACATCTTTTGTTTTGATTAGCCCTCCCCCAACTCTTCTCCTTCACCTTCCTCCCCTGACGTCACTTAGATCTTTCTACCTCCAGTATTCAGCCCCTATACCCACATATCTCCTCCCCTCCTCCCCACATCATGGCCCCGTCCACAAAGGCTGTTGTTACCTGCACAAGACCTACACATTATGGATCTCATCAACATGTCATGGATGATGGAGGAAGGGAAAAACATTAAAAAAGAAGAGGAGGGCTGGAGAGATGGCTCTGCAGTTAAGGCACTCATCTGCTTAAAGCCTTATGTCCTGGGTGTGATTCCCCAGTACCCACATAAAGCCAGATGCACAAAGTGGCACATGCATCTGGATAGAGTTCATTTGTAGTGGCTGGAGGCCTCTGCACACTCATTCTCTCTCTCTCTCTCTCTCTCTCTCTCTTTCTCTCTGTCTCTCTGTGTCTGTATCTCTCTGCTTGCAAATAACTATTTTTTTTAAAAGAGGAGCTAGTTAGAAGAAGGGGTTCAGTGAAAGGAAGGTGTGGAACAGAAAACACAATGGGAGAGGACTGTGATCCATGTATGAAAACTGACAAGACATCAAAATGCTTACCATGCACTTACAGAGTTGTTTGTACTTTTCTGAGACCTGTTTAAAAGCCAAAATATCAGGTACACACAAGCTGTGTACAGGCTAAAATCGGCAGTGATGTTGTGTCAGAGGACAGCAGGTGATGACAGGGACAAAGCCCATCCAATCCCTTGACTGGCACGTACGATTACGGGTGGAGGCCTTCCCAGCCATTGGAACATAGCGCACTGCCAGGGTCACAGGAGAAGTGCAGAGAGTCACACAGCAGGTGGAGGTGAGTCATCTGATGGGTCCAAGAGACATCCTGGAGGAAGTCATCTTTAAACTGAGACAGGATGGGATTCACAGTTAAGAGGGCAGAGTGTTCCCAGAGGGAGGTAGGAGGATGTAAGTATGAAGGCTCCAAGTTGTCAGACTGTTAACTGAGAAAAATCAGGTGAAAAGAGCATAGCACAGGTGGGGGTCAGAGAGTGAGGGGAGAGAAGAGTGTTGGACGCTTGCCTGGTGCCAGGGAGAACCCAAGATGCCAATGCTGGAATCAGGGACATCTCCTAGCCTAGATGAGTTAGTCACCATACATGATTGAATGCCCACTATATCATTGTTTATAAACTCTGAGGAGGACTTGGGGTTTACTCTCAAGAGCAGTGGTGACCAATTTCCATCAGGTTACAGTTTTCAAGGCTCATTGCCATTTGGAAAGGTATAAAGTGGCAAAGGTGCAGTTTGCCTGCTGGCAGTTTTCAGTGATATGGGTCCTGTGAGCCTCCTCTGCTCCTAAGGGTGCTGCCTCACAGGGGTTTTGCAAAAGAGATGGAGATCAACAGGTCTGCTGAAAGCGCTAATGTTCTCTGAGAGGTCTGGGAACCCTGTCTAGGGAGCAGCCAGTGATGGCATCCGGGCACAGCTGAAGAGGTCAGAATTCATCCCATGACCAGGGCCTAAGAACTACCCAAATGGTTGCATGCAGAAAGCAGTTTGATATCTGGGTCTGCAACTTAAGAGTGAAGATATGGGACAATTACACGTTTAAAAAGCTAACAGGCTGGAGAGATGGCTCAGCTGTTAAGGCACTTGTCTGCAAAGCTGATGGACCCAGGTTCGATTCTTCAGTACCCACTTAAAGCCTGATGCACAAGGTGGCTCATGCATTTCATTTGCAGTGGTTAGAGGTTCTGGCTCACCCATTCTCTCTATATATGCCTCTCTCACTTTCTTTCCCTCTAAAATAAATAAATAAATAAAATATAAATTAAAGATATATAAAATAATCAAAAAAGGCTAACTGAAGGTTTGACACAGCAGTAGAGCCAAATGCATTGGCGAGCTGTCTAAAGCACACTGCTGTGTGTGTCTCCCTCCATCCACAATCTGGGTGGGTAGACCAAGATTTTTTCCCATGTGGAATTCCCACCTCTCTTCCAGTTTAGATCCCTTTCCAGTCCAAGCTTGCAACAGCCGTGGCCTTTGTGATATTCCTCTCAAAATTAATCATCTCCCAGGATCTCCCTAGGAGCAGATGTTTGCTGGCTGCTCTGACATTGGACATTCCCAAACTCCAGACACAAGAATGGTCTGGACTCATACTGTACCCGCTTGAGTTATCTGGCCAACCAACCGTTCTGTTCTTAGACTGTCCTTCTCTCCTCCGGGTCCCTGTTGCTGTTACCCAGGCATTATTCTCATGGTGGAGGAGTTGAAAAAAGAGGTGCAGGGGCCCCTCTGCTACAATTAAGTCCTGTGTAGAAGCTGTGGAGCAGTCTGGGGTATTGTTTCCTCCTCCTTCAGGCCCCTGACCAGCTGGGAGGAAATTAAATTTTCTTTGCTTATTTTATGCCAAGTGAAGAAAGAAGTACATAAAAGAACATTTAAGCTCTCTACTATCAGGAACTTGACTTTTATTAGACTATGCATATGTTACCAGGGGAGGTTGGGAAACTCCATTACTGAACATCCAACAAGGGGCAGACCAGATCTTAGGGAAGTTATCATTGGCCTGGATAACCTAACCCTTAAATGTCTGTGTCCTAACTCAAAACAGTTGGCTGCTTCTAAAAGAATGATGAGCAGATCAAAGGGAGGGACGTTCTTGAGGTAGAGGCTGCTGGTGACAACAGAGTGTGGCTTAGCTCAGCCCAAGTGTGTCTGGCACATGCTAAGCCCCATGTGAAGGACCCTGGGTTGTGTTAGGACTCTCACACAGAGACACACCTGCTCAGGGACAAGCCAACTCTCAGACCTAATCTCACCCTCTGCCTCCTGGGTCCCAGATCAAGAACACAGGAAAGAGGGTGAGTAGAGAGATCAAATGTTCTTAGACACCATTCTGAGGGGTACAAAGTCTTTGCCAAATCTTGGGTGGGCTATGGTGGCATGTAGGGAGAGGAACACAAAAGCACCCCATTGCCCATTTGACAAGATGCCATTAGCGACTATTGAGCCCCTGAAATGTGCTAGTGCAACTGATGAGCTGCAGGCTTAATTCTTATTAATTCACATAGTAAATTAGCCCATTTTCTGTTGTCAGTAAAATAATACCACAGACAAGGTGAGGTACGGAAACAAACCTGGCTACCTCTTGGGCTATTCATAACCCCCTACCCAATGGACAGATCCAGTATGCCCACCAAAGAGGGTCCCCAGTGAGTTGGGGACAGAAAGGAGGGAAATGGGAGCACCATCTCAAGATTTGCTCATACAATGTATCTAATTATTGACAATATAGATATTAAAAACAAAAAAAGAAAAGAAAAAGAAAAAAGAAGGTAAGCCAGGCATGGTGTCTGCCTCCCAAGTGCTGGGATTAAAGGTACTCAGTCTGTATTATATATTTATTTACTTATTTATTTTTGGCAAGTAGAGAGAGAGGAGAGACAGAGAAAGAGACAATGGGTGTACCAAGGCCTACAGCCACTGCAAATGAACTCCAGATGCATGTGCCACTTTGTGCATCTGGCTTTATGTGGGCACTGGGGAATAGAACCAGGGTCGTTAGAATTTGCTTGAGAGGTTGAGGTAAAGGAACTGCCGTGAGTTCAGGACAGCCTGGGCTACAGAGTGAGACCCTGCTTCAATAAAAGAAAGGAAGGAGGGAAAAAGAAAAAAGGAGTTTTACTGTGGCTCATGGTTCTGGAAGCACAAGACGGAAGGGCCACAACCGGTTGATGGCCTTCTTACTTTCAGAGTCTCAGATGTCACAGAACATCACATAGCAGACTCAGGAACACATATTTGTGTGTCTCTGGTTTTGTTGTTGTTCCTTCTCTTTCTTATAGAGCCACCAGGCCTGGTGTGGTGGTGCACGCCTTTAATCCCAGCACTCACTCGGGAAGCAGAGGTAGGAGGACTGTTGTGAATTAAGACCAGCCTGGAACTAGAGTGAATTCCAGGTCAGCCTGGGCTAGTGGGAGACCCAACCTCAAAAGAGAGACAGAGAGAGAGAGAGAGAGAGAGAGAGAGAGAGAGAGAGAGAGAGAGAGAGAGAGAGAGAGAGAGAGAGAGAGAGAGAGAGAGAGAGACAGCCATCCAGGATTCAATCCCGGGCTTCTCACCACTCTGACAACTTTAGCTACTACTACTAACTTCCAAAATGCCGCCCTCTAAACACAATGGTGAAATTAAGTTTCCACTCTCCTAATACATCACAGTGGATGCTAAATTTCAATACATGAAACCCATAACACATAGCCACATGCGGCTCATGGATACTGTATTGTCCAGGACTGTGTCCTGGCTCTACTGGACATCATCTTGCTCAGGCACCACCCAGGAGGGCCTGAACTCCTACAGGCAGAAGCCAAAATGATAATCTACGGGAGACTCTGTTACTGGATAGACAATTCCGACCCAGATCAGCCAGAATCTCTCCCAGAAGCCCCTATGCTTCTTGCGACTACCCTTTTCTAAAGTCTGAAAACCAGTCTCTTTCTCCAAGAAGCTCACAGACCCTCAAAAAGTTACAGAAATTATCTACCCAGCCTAAGATGAAATAAAAGGACAGTGCAAAGGAGAGAGCATTTTTCCCTGGAGCAGTGGGTCTAGAAGGCTTTAGCAGGGAATTTGTTGGATATGCAAATTTGATGCCACACCGAGACTCATGAATCAGAAATTCCAGGTGTGGAGCTGACAGCCTGTGTTTTCACAAGCCCTGCTCACTCAGATGTCCTCTGGAGTGTGAGAACTAGAGCTCCAGAAGAGCCCCAACAGCTTGCCCTCAAGTCTGCCAAGGAGTTCACCAGGCAGGGCATGCCTAGGCAGAGGACCTGAGCCATTTGCCCATTGTTATTGCTGGAGCTGTGCATGACTTCTGATATGTGTTTAGTAATCTTAGAATAACGATTGCATTCATACTATATTGTTTAAAGTAAGTAGCAGTGGATTTTTAAAAACCTAAACTGTGTTCTATTTAAGAAAATGTTCTTGGTTAGACTAAATTTAACTGAAAAGTTGGGGAAGTCTGTTCCATATACCTGAGGAGCTCCTCCCACCTCTTCTCCTGACTCCTTTCAAAAAAAATAATGTAACTCATTATGGACAATAAATATATATTCAAAAAAAAAAGCACAGGAAAGGCTGGAGAGATGGACCAGCCGTTAAGCTCCAACCCACAAAAATCCAGATGCTCAAAGTGCCTAATATGTCTGGAGTTCCTTTGCAGCTGCTAGAGGCCCTGGCATGCCCATTCTCTCTGTGTCTCTCTGCCTGCAAATAGATAAATAAATAAAAATATTTTTAAAAAGCATAAGCTTCTGGGCTGGAGAGATGGCTTAGCAGTTAAGGTGTTCTCCCAGTTTGATTCCCCAGGACCCACGTAAAGCCAGATACACAGGTGGCACACGTGTCTGGAGTTTGTTTGCAGTGGCTGGAGGCCCTGGAGTGCCCATTCTTTCTCTCTATCTCTCTCTCTCAAATAAATAAATAAATATTTTTTTAAAAAAGCACAAGATTCTAACACAAAGATTCTGTTTACAGGAATAACCAGTGGATACCTAATCCACTATACCCACCCCCTGCCCCACCTTCCTGGCTGGAAACCAGAAAATCAGGTAAACTAGTTAAAGTTGTTCAAAATCAGGGCTGAAGCTCCAAGCAGGTAGCTTTCCTCTTAAAGCATGCTTTCATGCAAGGATGCCACTCTGAAGTTTCACGAATTAGTAAAAAACAAATAACAAGTTTGAGATTGGACAAAGTGGGGTTCAAATCCTAGCTCTGCCTCTTGCTGGCTAGTCACTGAGCTCTTTCCTCGTCTCCTTGGCTAGAACATGAAGCTAAAAGTACATTGCCAATGTTCATGGAATAGTGTGTAAAGTATCCGGCACTTAGAGAGTACTTGTTTCTACTTTTCTTCTTTCTTTCAGGATACAAATGGAAGGTGAAGAGGCCAGACTCTGAACCATTCTAATACGATGGTTAGATCTGAATCCAGCCCAGAGCCACGTGACCTCAAATGCATAACTGAAATTATTTTCACTATCTTGAGTTCTTCATTCTTAGAATAGGGGGATCATAAAAGTAGTACCTGCCTCATAGAGTTCATAGGGTTCTTGTGAGGATGAATGATTGTAGTGTGACAGTTAACTCCTTCAGGCAAGTTCACAGATTCCAGTCCTGACCCCCTCCCTTTGAGTGGGAGGTATCTCTAACTAGAATTCAAACCTAGATGCTAAAACTGATTGGTCAGGTATGGACCAACCAGCTGTCTAACTTACCTGTCCGAGGTCTTAAGAGTCACTGAAACAAAGTCCAGTCCTCTCTTCCCTCACATGGCTTTCTAGAAGGAGGACTTCTAAATCTCCAGGCCTTATGCAGGTAAGACCTGATGGCTGGGGTGAGGGAAGGTTCGAGATTTTTCCCACATGAACCTTTTTCCTCATGATGGGAGCCCTCTGTTATCTTTTCTTCTTTTGCTTGTTTGGCTAAACAGCATAGATTTTGTTAAACCCTCTCCCACGTGTTCTCCCCACACTGGTGGCTGGAGATCTCTGTAACTTCCCATTCTCTTTTAAATAAAGTCTCACTATACCTTATCCTCTGGTGGTCTATAATTTTAATTCTTTAACTTTATAGACAAGAATTCAGGTACTCCTTAAATTCTGAGGTGAATTGGAATTTGCTGGGTCTTATCTAAATTCTTCTCTCCCCAGCTACACTGTTACAGTAGGGGATGTTTGGAACCCAGTAGACAGAACAGGGAGGCCAGGGCTCTGACATCATCACTATCCTGTGAACAAGGATTCAGAGATCTGTGGCCAATAGATTAGCACAGTTCTCCCAAGTGTTGACATTTTCAGAGCCTTTGTCATCTCCTTACCATCACGACACTATTTTTAAGGAGACTCCCATTTTCTTGAGGCCATCTTTATCCTTCCTTATTTATTTTTCATCATTGTCTTGTAGTTTGGGGGATTGAACTCAAGGCCTGGCCCATGCTAGGCAAACTCTGTATCCATGAACTACATCCTCAGCCCTTCTTCCTTGATTTTATTTATTTATTTATTTGGATCCTGGGCTGGGGAGATGGCTTGGTGGTGAAGAACACTTTCTGCGTAAGCATGAGGGCCTCAGAAGCCAGAGATAGCAGACCAGGTTCAACTCCACAGAACCCATGTAAAAAGCTTGGGGTAGCTACACACATCTGTAACCCCTGTCTAAGCAGGGCAGGGGAGGGGTGGTCAGAGGTGGAGACTAGAGAGTCCTTGGGGCTCCTTAACAGGCAGCAGCTCTGTGGTGAGGGGCAAAGTTTGTCTTTAAAAATATGGGTTGAGACGAGAGATGAGTGCCTAATGATGTCCTCTGGCCTCTACACACACATGCCTGGTGTGAGCATCTCCACATACACATGTATACATAACACAATCCAAACACACACACACACACACACACACACACACACACACAGTGCATGCATCTGTTCACACACATACAAATATGCACACATACACATTGATGGCTTTTAATGGTTACTTGACCTATATCACATACATGCTAATCATTTTATTATAATTCCATTCAATGATTTAGAAAAACTACTATTGGAAAATGAGCCAGATTGAGCAACTGATTGATTCTCTCACATTGTTCCATAAAACAAGTTTAGGATTACAACACTATATAATCTAAATTTTACTAGTCCAGTTTTTCTTTTTATATTTTTATATTTAATCCCTCACAAACAAACTAATTCAAGCCCAGAATGGAAGCACAACTGTACATCTAGCATGAAGGAGGCTGAGGCAGGAGAATTAAGAGTTCAAGGTCAGCCTGGGCTACATAGCAAGACCAGTTTGTATTTTTTTAAAAAGCTAACTGAACAATAACCACTCTGCTCAATAAATCAAGCGAAGCTATCATAAATCACTGGTACTGTAGAAATACTGTTGTGAATGAAATCCTACCTTGATTCTGGAATGTGGGATGTTTTCCCAAGGAATTCCATTCAGGAAAGGGCTAGGGAGATTCCTGTTTACAGAATCTTGAATTACTTTTCTTATGACTGAACAACCTGGGATTGAAGTCTATCACTGCCCACCACCCGCAGAGGCAATGATAACACATAAACACACACACACACACCGCTTATGGGTGGAAGAACACGCATTCTCTCTTTATTGCCGAAAATGAAACAAAATATATAGAGCCCATTGGCCAATCAGGGAGCTGTTGGTCAGTCTACGATAAGAACCTGTGCACATGGCGAGCATGATGTGCAATAGCCAATCAAGACTGCCTCCTGAAACATATTTACAAGCCAATCCTGTCTTGGTAAGCTGCCAGGTGCCATCCTGAGATTAAGCCAGGGTGTGCCTCCGTGGGCCCCCTGGAGGCATTCATCCCCGACAGAAGTCCAAGGATTTCTCTGTAGAAATTAACATTCTCCATGTATTAGATTTGCTCCTGTGAGTAGGTGCACTCCAAGCACTCTCCTGGAGTTGTGTGCCCTCCTGCTTCATGTTTTCCTCCTTAATTATAACCGTGATTTCTTCACCCTACTCCAAGCAAGCCTTTTAAATATGATTTGCTCTGTTCTTGCCTTTTTAATACAGTAAAGATTTTCACACTTCCAGAGCCATCCTCCATGCCTACAGGACCCTTCCCAGGACAAACCACATGGCCAGAGCTGCTCACCCAGATCATCTGCTCAGCACTCACATGGTCTTTGTCTTACAGAATTTTCAAGTGTTTCTCAACTGGGCTTGCACAGTAGAAGAATCTGAGAATCTGGCTAGACACTACAACTTTGACTAAGTCAGATGCCCAAGGGCCCAGAGAGCAGTATTTTTCAGAAACTCCTAAACCGTAGTTGGATCCCTCTCCCAACTGGATGAAAGCTTAGTGAGCCTTGGGGCACACAAATGGTCTCTTCAGAATGTGAGGAGCCTTAGGATGGAGTCGCAGGGACAAGATGCCAGTGGGAGTTCTGGCAATGGTTCCTGAGCACAGCCTGTTGGAAAGAGCCTAGAAATTCCAGTCATGTGTCCAACTGTTGTGGTTTGAATCTGAACTGCCCCTCATAGTCTCATGTTTTGAAGCTTGGTGCCCAGCGTTCTGGCACTGTGCTGTGGGGTCTTCAGAAGGTGGGCCTGGCTGGTGGAAGTATGTCCCTAGGGATGAGTCTCCTTTGTCTTGTTCCAACCTGTCTCTTGGATGGCATGTGGACTACCTCACACTCCCACCCTATGATAGGGAATCACTCCATCTCTTTCCCACTGTGAGGGACTGCAACCCTCTGAACCCATGAGCCAAAGTAAACCTATATCCCCTGAAGTTGTTTTTGCCAGGAATTCTGTCATAGTAACTAATACATCAACCTTTTAAATTTTGCTTAAACCCTGAATGAAATTTGCCACTTCAGGTGTAGATTTCAGTGACATTGAATAGTCTTCCAACGCCCCACTGCTCCTCCTGGCGCTCCTCCACCAGTACTTCTCTGTCTTCTGTGACAAGGCCTCACGATGTCACCCAGAATGATGCAGCTGTTTTGGCCTTGATGATCAGCCATCACCACTCCATCTCCAGAACACTGAATCTTGACAGAGGCTCTGCACTCACTGAACAATAACTCTATCTCCTCTGCCCTTTAGTCCCTGACAACCTGGTATTTTCTGAATCTATGAGTTTGATAGATATTCTAGGCATCTTATGTAATTGGAACCATATAGTATTTGTCATTTTGTGTTTAGTTTGTTTCACCTAACACACTATCTGCAAGTTTCCTCCATGTTGTAATGTGTGTCTAAATTTCAGTCCTTTTAAGTCTGAACAAAATGCCATATCATTTTGCTTAGCTCTTCGACTGTCAGTGATCATTTGAGTTGTTTCTGCCTTTTGCTTATTATTTGCCGCTATGAACATTGCTATAAATAATCCACTCAAGTCCCTACTTTCAATTATTTTGAGTACATGCCAACCTCTATTTAAAAAAATATATTTAAAGCTGGGTGTGGTGGTGTACGCCTTTAATCCCAGCACTGGGGAGGCAGAGGTAGGAGGACTGCCGTGAGTTCAAGGCCACCCTGAGACTACATAGTGAATTCCAGGTCACCCTGGACTAGAGTGAGACCCTACTTTGAAAAACCAAAAAATATATATATTTACAAGGAGAGAGAGAGAGAAAGAGAGAAGAGAGACAGAGTAAATGGGCCCACCAGGGCCTCCAGCCACTGCAAACAAACTCCAGATGCAAGTGCCATTTTATAATCTGGCTTTACATGGGTACTGAGGAATAAAACCCAGGATGTTACGGTTTTCAGTCAAGTGTCTTAACCACTGAGCAATCTCTCCAGCCCCCAGCCTCTTCTTTTAAATTAAATTTTGTTTTGTTAGCTTTGTGTGTGTGCATGATGCATTGTGGAGAGGACCACTTTCTGGTGTCTGTTCTCACTGTCTAATTCATTGCAGGCAGGGTTGGCTCTCTCTCAGTCTGGTTCACTACTTCATTGGCCAGGCTAGCTGATCTATGAGCTTCTGGGAAATTCTCCCGTCTCCACCTGTCATTTCACCATTGATGTGCTGGAGTTACAGAAGCCCACCATGACTATGGGCCTTGACATGGTGTTTGGGGATCTGAACACAGGTACTCAGGTTTGAGAGTCAAGTACTTTACCACTGAGCCATCTCCCCAGATGGAGTAAGAACAAGCTGGCAAAATCTGGGGAGAACGCCCGAGTTTATGGGGTGACATAACCAACCACATGTCACTGGGATGAACCTCCAAACCAGGCACAGTTATGGGAGGAAGGATTTATTGAAGTTACAGATCCAGGGGAAGTTCAAAGCTGACCTCATTTCACAGGTCCAAACAGAGAGAGACAGAGAGAGAGACAGAGAGAGACAGAGAGATGCCTTCACCAGTCACACACACACACACACACACACACACACACACACACACACACACAGAAAACAGCAGATAGGGGGGAAGCGAGAGATTTCCTTTCCTTTTATATAGCCTTAGGGCTGGGTCTTTCAACCCTTTCCCAGACTTATCTTTAGTCTCTGAAATCATCCTGCCTGCACTGTCCTCCCAGGAAGGGTTGTTTGTTTCTAGCTCACCAGAGCCTCCTTACACCCTATCTCCTACTGAGAGGGCTGCCTTCCTGTGAACAACCTCAGAGATCAACCCAAGATTGCTAGCAGGTCAAGCTGACAACAAAACTTAATCACCACATGAGGTCATACATTTACACTATCATATTCAAACTACCACAGAGGTCTGTCAAGAGAAAGTATCCTACAGATCAAATGTGGGATGGAAAGCTGGTGGATGCAAATGGGCATTGATGAAACTGTCTTAGTGGAGGATAAGAACACCGGAATTAGGAAAGCAATACTGGCTGAAAACGGAGAGTTGATCGTTGGTCATCGTGACCTGTCAGAGTGTCTCCAGGCATCCCTGAACTCCCTCCCATGGAGTAGCCTCACATCCAATCAGAGAGCAATTGGTTTCCCCCATAACAGACATGCCACCATTGCACTAGTTGGTACATTTGGCCTGGATGGCCAGCTGTAGAGCTTGCAGGGGTCCACTGTGGGTTAAGACAATTGATGACTTTTCTCCTCCAACAGGTTGTCTCTTTATAGGATCATGATGACTAGTCAACATGCAGGAGACTTTCAGATTGATTGATTTCCAGCTCGATTTCTCAGTGTTCTATCACCCAAGCATGTGGAGTCTTCAGCAATAGGATCCTACCATCTAGTTCTGGTGGGCAACCAAGAGTCTTGTCAATAGCCTGCAATGTTGTGGGGAAATCAGGGCCTCCCTGACCAACAATTTGCTGCAAGGTATCCCACCCCTGACATTGAAATTTTCTAGTACTGATCTATGGCTTCTGGGCCCAACATTATAGTTCTAACCAAACTCTCTCTTAGCTAGCTAAGAAATTGGTTTCCATATGGCTTATTTATACCATCTTGAATTTTGATTAACCCTTCTTCTAGCCCCTCTTTTCCTCCACCCCATCTTGATCTCACTTAGACCACTTCTCCCCTCTGTTCTGCCTCTCTACTTATATATCTACGAGGCCCTTTCCTTAAGTCCCACTCTCCTCCCTCTCTACTTCATAGCCCCTTTCTAGCTTCCTGTCCTCTACTCCTGACTTTTATATAACCCAACTCACACACAAAACAATGTTGGGCATTTTAGTAGCTCATTCCTTTCTATTTCTACCAGTACTTTGTTGCACGATTTTTATTCAGTTGCCCTGTTGATAGACATTTGGGTTACTTCCGTTTTTTTTTTCATTTTTTGGCTATTGTAAATAAAGCTGCTGTGATATTCTCACACAAGTCTTTCTCTGAATAGACACTAGTTTCTCTTTGGCATATGCCTAGGAGGAGAATGATGGGATCTGACATAGGAACCAGCTTAATTTTTTTTTAATTTTTATTTTTTAAAATATTTTATTTATTCATTTTCAAGCAGAGATACAGAGAGAGAGGGAGAGAGAGAGAGAGAGAGAGAGAGAGAGAGAGAGAGAGAGAGAGAG
>PVHP010033701.1:0-19481 GCA_004024765.1 Zapus hudsonius
AAATATCTTTATTATCCATAATTAGATACATCAAATGAGCAAATCTTATGATGGTACCTCCATTTCCCTCCTCCCTATCCCCAATCCATTAGGGATCCTCCTCCGTGGGCATACTGGATCAGTCCTTGGGGTAGGGGGTACTTCTTTAAAAGATTATAGCTAACTTAAAATTTTAACTCAATTTAATTCTGACTCTAATGGGAGAATCTAGCCCATTCATGTTTAGTGGAATAATTGGACTTCACAATCTTAATTATTGGCTTCTTTAATTAATTAATTAATTAACTTCTTCCTTTTACTTATCTTTCCTTTTACACATTAATCAAATCAACATCCTTTTCCATTTCCACGGAAATGGCTTCTTTTACCAATTTCCATTCAATTTTCAGCTACTTCCCCTTTTCTATTGCTGGCAATCAAAAATGTCTTTACCATGCTATAAAATCCAGACACATTTCTCCCACCAAAACTCTCTTCCTCCCCTGCCTCATTCCTCACACCAAACCTTAGAACACTTTCACTTCCCCCTCTGGCTGCACAGCCACTCGCCACATGAGAACTTTGGGAAACTTCTCTTCTTCCCACCCACCCCCATGCCCAGATTTGCTGAGATTTGCTTATTATTTTTAGTACCAGACTGTTGTGTTTTTTTTTAAGAGCCATCAAGGCAGATGGTAATGTGATCCACTCAGGAAGAGAACAGACTTTTGCAGAGTCCAGGGCCACACATTACCAGAAGGACAAATGTCTCTGGGCTTTGAGTATCAGTCAGTGGGATGCACCTGGAGTTGGGCTATCTTCTATTTATGTTTTCTTTTTTTTATTTTTTTAAAACATTTTATTTATTCATTTTCAAGGAGAGAGAGAGAGAGAGAGAGAGAGAGAGAGAGAGAGAGAGAGAGAGAGAGAAAATACACCAGGGCCACCACCTTGTGGGTCTGGCTTATGTGGGTCCTGGGGAATTAAACCCAGGGCCTTAGGCACCAGAGGCAAGTGCCTTATCCGCTGAGCCATCTCTCCAGCCCTATTTATGTTTTTCTTATCCCTAAAAACTTGTATTCTCTCCGCCATTCCCAAAACTCATCTACAGACTTGGAATTTTTTTTTTTTTTTTGAGCCATCAAGTGAAAGGAACTGGGAACCCTCAGATGCTGCTGAGGGTTAGGGCTGAGCAGAGCCAAGGCCCAGATGATCCCTTCTCTAGGAGGAGTAACTTCTTCTCTATGGGAAAATGCATGCTTTTACCTTCTATGCACCTACCTGTAGCTTAGAAATATGTCTAGGAGTCTGTCCTTTTGTCATAAATCCTTTCTGGAACTTTCCATCTTGGGAACTTTTCTTAGGCGTCCCGGTGTTTCCCCTCTCACACACCTTAACCCTTTTTGGAGTCCGGTTATTTCCTGATTTCTATCTCTTCGTGATTTTTCTTTCAAACACTACTAATTCAGACATCAACAGTGACTGTTTTCTCCTTCGTCTCTTGAAAACTTAGCTCAAAAGCATTGCTTTTGGTCCTAGAAAACTAGCTTCTCTGTCCTGAACTTAGATCTCCTCTGGGGCTGGGGAGATGGCTCAGTCAGGAAAGTGCTGGAGAGTGAAAATCTCGGTCTGAGCCCCAGAACCTATGTTTAAAAAACAAACAACAAAAATGAGGTGTGGTGGACATGTTTGTAATCCCAGTACCAGGGAGGGAGGTAAATGCAGATGGATCTCTGGGGCTTGCTGACCACCAGTCTAGCCGACTTGGTGAATTCCAAGCCAATGAGAGATCCTGTCTCAAAAAAAGGTAAAGGTAGACAGCATTCCTGAGGAACACATATCCAAGGTTGTCCTCTGGCTTCCACAGACATCCATGCACACATGCATGTGCACTCACACACACGCACACACGCGCACACACACACACAGCTCTAGCTATTTCTCTACTGAGCATCCTGCTCATAGTTCCAGCTGGCTGCTGGGAAATACTAGAAATCTCCCTTTCCTGGGCTGGAGAGATGGCTCAGAGGTTAAGGCACTTGCCTCCGGTGCCTAAGGCCCCAGGTTCAATTCCCCAGGACCCACATAAGCCAGACCCACAAGGTGGTGGCCCTGGTGCTCTATCTCTATCGCTGTATCTCTTTCTCTCTCTCTCTGTATCTCTCTGCTTGAAAAATGAATAAATAAAATATTTTTTAAAAAAAGAAATCTCCCTTTCCTTGGCTTGCCACTGAGGCTCTGTTGAAGGTATGGACCCTTCTTTAGTGGCAGCATTTGGTGGTAGAAGGAACAGAAGTCTCATTTTCCTAAATCCAAGCTGAGCAGTAGGTGGACGTCCAGTGGGGAGACAGTGGGAGTTCTATACCTGGTCTCCTCCTCTCTTCTCTCCTCTCCTCTCCTCTCCTCTCTTCTTTCTCTCTTCCCCACCCCTCCTCTCCAGACACAGGGTGCAGGCCACTCAACCATGTGGTCAGCTGGTTAGGAACCAGGGAAGCCAGTTTCCCTGCAAAGGGTAACACATTCAGAGGCAAAGGTCCAGCCATGCCCCAGCCTCCTCTGTTGGCACCCTGCTACCTACCAGCATCCTTCTGCAGGACCGGGTGGCTGCTCTTTCCAGGACACATAGATGGATGGGCATGGTATAATTCCTGGCACCAAAGAGGCAGGATGCATGCCAGGGGCTACCTTTCTGGAACTCCCAGTTCCGGTCTCCTCAGTATGTTCTGAGGTTGTTATGTCTGCATTCCTAAGTGCTCAGTGAACAAGGCTGAAGCGCCAGCCCTCCCTGGACACTCCGCGGAGCTCCCTGGGAGCAGGCTTCACCATTCCTGATGATTTTGCAAGTGAACTCAAACTCACTTAAATTAATATCTTCATTAATCTTACAAAAGAAAGTTCCAAGGTCTGGTGGTCTTCTTGGGCAGGAGGATTTAGCAGCTCAATCCTATCATTAAGATGCATGGTGTGGTGCACACCTTTAATCCCAGCACTGGGAAGGCAGAGGTAGGAGGATCGCTGTGAGTTCGAGGCCAGCTTGAGACTACATAGTGAATTCCAGGTCAGCCTGGGCTAGAGCGAGACCCTACCTCAAAAACAAAAAGAAAGAAAGAAAGAGAGAGAAAGAGAGAAAGAAAGAGAGAAAGAGAAAGAAAGAAAGAAAGAAAGAAAGAAAGAAAGAAAGAAAGAAAGAAAGAAAGAAAGAAAGAAAGAAAGAAAGAAAGAAAGAAAGAAAGAAAGAAAGAAAGATGTGTTTTCTGTGCGCTGCTCTCGGATGCAACTGCATTGCTGCATCTTCGGGCCATTCACAAGTTGACCGCTGCAGTCAGGCAACGCCCTTGAACGTGACAGCGCCCTAGATGTCACCCAGCAGACATTCTCCCATTTCTTTTTTCTTTGGGGGGCGAGGGAGGATTTGAGATAGTGTCTCGCTCTAACCCAGTCTGACCTAGAATTCACTCTGTAGTCTCAGGCTGGCCTCGAACTCACAGCGATCCTCCTACCTGTGTCTCCCGAGTGCTGGGATTAAAGGTGTGCCACCGCGCCCAGCTCCCATTTCTTAACATCGAGAACAAATTCTAGTTAATTATCTTTCCCTAGGAAATAATTAGTTTTGAGCAGCCAGTAAATCACCACTGTACAGGGCTGGGGAGATGGTTCAGTGGGCAGAGCACCTGCTTGTCTGCCACACAAGCTTGAGGACCTGAACCATAGAAAATTCTGGCTGAGGTGGTGTGCACCTTTAATCCAGTTGGAGTTTTATGGTTCACTGGCTAGTCTTACCGAATTGGTGAGTTCCAGGTTCAGGAGAGACTCTGTCCCCAAAGAGTAGAGTAAGGCAGAGCGACTGAGGAAGACAGCCAATCGATGTCACCTCTGGCCGACACACTCACATACATATGAACACACATACATACATAGGTTAGCTATGCACATGTAACACATACGAATGTCAATCTCCTACAGATATTATTTTTGCAGATACTATTATTTTTGCTGCGGAAAAAGTGAAAATGATCTTCACAGAAATTAGAAAAAAATAAATAAATCACAATATATGGAAACTTCAATTTTGCAGCCAGGCGTGGTGATGCACGCCTTTAATCCCAGCACTTGGGAGGTAGAGGTAGGAGGATTGCTGTGAGTTCAAGGCCACCCTGAGACTACAGAGTGAATTCCAGGTCAGCCTGGACTACAGCGAGACCCTACCTCGTAAAACCAAAACAAAATAAATCCTGAATTTCTAAAACCCGGCAGTTTGTGTTAACGCCCATGCCCAAAAGGCAGTGGGAAAAGATGGATGGTAAAATACACATTTAGAAGGGCAAGTTCAAGACTAGGAGACACCCAGTGGATAAAGCTCTTGCCATACAACTTTAAGGCCCCAAGTTTGGACCTCCGGAGCCCATGGAAGAAGCCAGAGGCTGTGCCAAGCTTCTGTAATTGCAGTGTGCCTACAGTGAGAAGGGAGGGAGAGAGGAAGGGAGGGACGGAAAAATTTTCCAGAGCTTGCAAATTGAAGAGTGAACTAGATAACCTGCTTCCAAATGAGGCAGAAAGCAGTGATTGACCTAAATGTCATCCCCTGACCTCTGCGTAAGGGCTGTGACATGTGTGTGCTCACATTCGCCTACACACACATACACAGTAAATAATTTTTAAAAAAAATTTAGAATGAGTGGGTCATTCAAGACTTTAAATATATATATATATATATATATATATATATATATATATATACACTTTTATTTATTTGAGAGAGGGATAGAGAGGTGGGGGTGGGGTGGGGAAGAATGGGTTCTTCAGGGCTTCTTACCATACGTTGCAAATGAACTCCAGACACATGCAGCACTTTGTGAATCTGGCTTTATGTAGATATGGGGGACTTGAACCCAGACAGTCAGGCTTTGTAAGCAAGTGCCTTTACTGCTGAGATATCTCCCCAGTCTCTAAGAACAAAAATTTTTGTTTTTGTTTTTCGAGGTAGGGTCTCACTCTCGCTCAGGCTGACCTGGAATTCACTGGAGTCTCAGGCTGGCCTTGAACTCACAGTGATTCTCCTACCTCTGCCTCCCAAATGCTGGGATTAAAGGCGTGCGCCACCACGCCCAGCAAGAACAAAATTTTTAAAATAAAAATATGCTACAACTATGAAAAAAAATTTAGAACGACAAGTACAATAACTTGATTTTGTCAGCCTTACTAAACAGCTTTCATTTTCCAAAACTACTTCTAAAATTCACATAATGGGAACACCTTTCCTATTAGAAAACCTATACTGGATTGAATTCTTCTAATTTCCTTACAATGAGAAAAAAAAATCCCTTAAAAGATACCTTTGCACCTCCAGGACCATTGTCATTTAAATAAGAGTAGAACAATCTAGCTCACTGTACTGAGAGAGCTAGCTAACATTTATCTCAAAGTGGTACATACAAGTTTAATGTGGGTAACCTGGCCATATGCCCAGGCATGTTTAGCTGAAAAATTTTTCCTTAAATAGTTAAAAAGCAAGGCAGGATCGAAGGGCTGCTCGCTCTGACCCCCGAATGACTGAGATCTGCAAGTTCACCCTTGCAGTCAAAATCAACGAATCATTCACTGGAACTGGAGCAGAATATAATTAATTATGTTAGCCTGACTGGCTGAAGCTTAATTCCACTGAAAGTCATTATAAAAATCATTATGAATATAGGTTATTATCATGAATTGCTGCTAGAATACAGGAATGAATAAACTTCAGTATGAGTTCAAGTCATACTTAAGACATTTTTGTGGAAAAATTAAAAATGTAAGTAAAGGTAGAGAATAAAATATAACTGCCAAGTACCCAGTGCCTAACGTCAATACTCATCAACTCACAGCCCATTTCAACTACATCCCCACACTAGCCAATTCTGGTCCCTTGGTTATGTTTAAAGAAATCTTAGACACTGCATTTCACTTTTAAATATTTAAATTTGCATCACTAAAAGATGAAGACTCCTTTTAAGAATGTAACGGCATATTATTAACACACACTGAAGTGAAATATAAAAACTAATGGTATCAAATCCCAATTTACATATTTCTCTAAAGACAACTTATTTTGTAAGTTTATCTAGATCAATTGTCATGATATGCTAAGTATCTTTTAATTCATCGTTTTCTTTTTCCTTGTGTTATTAGACTGTTGGTGGTTCAAGAAACAGGGTCATTGATCCCATGGTTTTCTGAAGTCCTGGTTTTGTGGGTTGAATCCCTTGTGAAATTGTTCTGTCCCCTTAGATCTGAAAGCTTGATCTGGATTTAACCCTGGGCAGGACTGTTTCCTACATAAGGAGGGACACTTCCAGGGAGACACGTTAGCAGTCACTGGGGTAATTACTGTCTCCACCCCTTAATCATTGAAAGGTAAAATGACAGCATCCTAACCCTGAATTTTCCTTTGGCTTCTTAGCTGGAATGCATTTAAAAACGCATTCCAAAGGTTAACTCTGCGCTTGTAATACATATGAATTTCAATCTCTTACAGATATTATTTTTGCTGATACTAAAATTATCTTCAAAGTGCTTTCTGAATCCTTTTCACAGACCTCTGGTGTGAGAGCTCTTTCCTAGACTTCTCTTGTACATATCTTTCTCGACACCCGGAATCAGCCATTCTCCCAAGAAATCTGGCTCCTTTGAAGAAAATGCTCTTTGAAGAGCGAGCAGCTGAACAGTCAAGATGACCTTCACTGAATTACGTCCACAGCTAATGAAGTCAGTTAAACAGAAGTCTTTCGCTCCTGTTTCTAAAAAACTTACATGGCTGCATGCATTAGATATTTTAAGCATGAAGCTCTTAGAACTTTTAAAAAAAAGTAATTCTTTTGTGTTAATGATGAAAAACCTATTACCACAGGTTGTGGTGGTTTTTTTTTTTTTAAAATCAATGACCTTTTAAAAAATCTTTAACCCCAGCCGGGTGTATCTTTAATCCCAGCACTTGGGAGGCAGAGGTAGGAAGATCACCATGAGTTCAAGGCTCCATAGTGAATTCCAGGTCAGCCTGGGCTAGAGCGACACCCTACCTCGAAAAACCAAAGAAAAAAAATCTTTAACCCCAAAATTCCACTTTTAGGAATCTACTATTAGACTCAGCATTCCCACAAAGGATTATTTAAAATAATGAACAATCTGGAACCTAAAAGTCCAGATGGAGATGGGATGTGTATATATATGTATATATATATATATCACATTGACTACTACACGGGATGAAATTATTAGTGATTAAATGATCAATACCACTGCTAAAGAAGTGAGTTACAAAGAGGTATTGTACTTTTAGCCACATACATTAAAGAAAGCCTCCAAGGCATTGTCCCCAAATCTTGACCATGCAAACCAGATCATCCTAGCATCTTCCTGCTCGCTTAGGATCCATCTGCCTCCCAGCTTCCAAAAATTCATTCTTGTTATTCTATTTCACCTTGGCCTGGTTGGACTGTCTGCATCATTTTCCTGAGGCTTTCTTTCAGGACAGAGCAGAAGCTAGTAAATATTTCACTCAGCCCTCTTATCGATTGTAAAATACATGAATTCCTAATGAAGATAGTACATATATCTATATACCGAAGACCTAAGGCACACAAAAACATAGTAACATAGAGCAGTAGGTTTTAATTTGTATCTTTAGGACAAAGTAAAGTCCTGTCTGTCACATAGTCTATTTTAAGACTCAATGATTATTATTTCCCCCAAGTGGGAATGATGTCCCCAGCAGTTGTGAAGTGGTGGGTACCTGTGCATTTCACCTGTCTGTGATTTTGACAAAAATAAGTGTTTAGAGAGCAAAGTGTCCCAGGGCCTCGAGGGCCAAGACGAATCGCAGAGTATTATCTTTCCTCTTCATAGGTTCCTCCCCAGACACCAAGTCTAAAACTGCCATGGTTTATTTTATTGTCTGTCTGTAGGTTTTCTGAATTTAGAAAATTATACCCAAATAAATAATCCCCTAAACTTTAAGTACTTTTTAAAAATATTTTTATTTATTTGCAAGCAGGGAGAGATAGAAGAGAAAGGATGGGTGCACCAGGGCCTCTAGCCGCTGCAAATGAACTCCAGATGTATGTGTCATCTTGTGCATCTGGCTTTATGTGGGTGCTGGGGAATCGAACCTAGGTCATTAGGCTTTGCAGGCAAGGGCCTTTACCACTGAGCCATCTCTCTCAAGTACTTAAGTACTTTTTAAAATCTTTTTATAAAAAGATTATAACTATCTGAACTAATGAATACGTTTCATGAATAAGCAATATTTAAGTTAATGTGACCAAGCTTATAACTGCTTTTCCAGTCAACACCGAAGAAGCCTGTCAGGTGGACAGATGCAGAGACAAATGCCTGTGATTTGAGCACTCCAAGGCTGAGGCAGAGTGGTGAGATCAAGGCCATCTACACAATGAGATTCTGAGTTCTTTATTTAACAGATGTCAACAATTTGTAAGTAGTATTGATTTGAAAAAGAAATAGGGTAGATTATTCTATGAAGGGCACTATTCTAAGCTTGGAAATCTTTTTCTAGATCACACTGAGTGGTCATTCTCTATTTACAATGAATCTGACCAAACATGACAACGTCAGCTCACAATTTCATATATGCTTATCATTAAACAAGGTCTTGGGGGATACTGGGGGTTGAACCCGGAGCTTATGCATCCTAGGTAAATGATTTTTTAATTTTTTGTTTTTTGAGGTAGGGTCTTGCTCTAGCCCAAGCTGACCTGGAATTCACTATGTAGTCTCAGGGGGGCCTCAAACTCACAGTGATCCTCCTGCCTCCCAAGTGCTGGGATTAAAGGTGTGCCCAGCCTTGGATGTTTTACTTACAGGATTTTGCTTATATAGCCCAGATCTTGCTTACTGGCCTCGGACTCCCAATCCACCTGCCTCAGCCTACCCCATGCTGGGATTATAGACATGCACTAACTCAGTGAGACATTTAAATACAGGCAGTTAGCATTTAGGACTTTGAGAAGATGAATATAAACTTAACTACAGGTTTCCATGAAGACTCAGGTCTTCCTCTAAGCCTGGTACTGAATACTGACTAGGAATGATGGAAAATAGCTGAAATGCTCCTTCATGGGCCGGGGAGGCGCTCTGCTCCATGGTTAAATGCACTTGCTTGCAAAGCCTCATGGCCAGCACCCACATAAAGCCCAACACACAGCATCTGGAATTCACATGCAGCGTCAAGAGGCCCTGACATGCCCGTGCATACTTACTTGCACTCTTTCTCCTTGCAAATAAATAAAAAAATATTTTTATTTTTTAGAAGTTCATTCATGTGACTACAATATCTAGTCAGAAATGCTCAGAGACACTTCCACCTGTAAGGGAAGAGACCATCTTCGTTCTGCTTCACCATCTCCTGCATCTGGTCAGGAACAGCTGCTCACGGGAGCGTCTTTCACTAGCTTTAAGGGTTTCAGAGCGCAGAGCCATCAAGCTGGTTTCAAGTCTATTTATTAATGCATTTCAAGTTTCAAAAAACCTTACATCTTTGCACAATACTTTATTTTTTTTTTTTTGCAATTTTTAGTAAAAATTTCCAAAGTGAACAAAAAAGATACTGTATAAAACACAGCGGGCATTAAACTGACAGTAGTGTTGGGTCTGCTCTGTCTCCGTCTTGTCGTCATCACCACATCCTGACCCGCGGTGGACAGAGTTCAGTGCATGGATCTCTTTTCAGCAACATTGAACTTAGACTTGAAATGAAACATGGCAGCATGTGCCCGCCACAGCCCTACCACAGAATAACGTTACAAGCCAAAAATTTACATGTTCCAAAGTCTACCACACTCAAGAAGTGATTAAGAACTCTTGCAGAATAAAAGTCACCATTGTAGAAACGCAAGTCCACTCCCGCCCTTTGCACGGTCCAAAAAACAAAGGCATTTAAATGATTTTAAAAGCAACTTCATACATTATTTACCTACTTGCTTGTTTAGAATTATTTATAGTCTATCTGGGGTTTCATGTACAAAATTTGTCTCTAAATCATGTACAAAAAGCTGTATTTTGAAAAAAGTCACCACGTACTGTACAAGTT
The DNA here is from genome assembly GCA_004024765.1 of Zapus hudsonius. NCBI lineage: Eukaryota > Metazoa > Chordata > Mammalia > Rodentia > Dipodidae > Zapus > Zapus hudsonius. The sequence continues at coordinate 10,058 of PVHP010033701.1, forward strand.
TACAAGGAGGAGATCCCATTATTTTCTCTAGCGTTTTTGGCCTTGCTGGCTTGCTCGCATTATGAGAATGATTGTGTAAACCTTATACTCTTATGATAAAAGGAAAAAAAAAAGCCCAAACACAGAAATCTTTCAGTCTTCCCTAAATTAGCTTCCTAGGCAAAGCCAGAAAGACCATCAACATTACTTCTAATTTAAGTGATGTCGCTGGAAAACAGAAGCAATAAATATGTCACAAGCTTAAATGTTTCATAATGCCCCTTCCACGTTCTGCATAGCAACAAGCCTGTTAATACATTAGATGCTTTTGCTTTCTGTCTTTAAAATGTCAATTATTTACATCTGCTTAAAAAAAATGAGTTTGGAATGGGATATTGTGCTGTCTCACCTTCACTGTTGGTAAAATGTTTAGGGGAAGAAAAGTCAGGAGAGCTATCTACAATCTAACTACTGGCTGAGCCCATTCCTCATGTCTAGTGGTTACCAGCGATCAGTGGTGATACGTGGGAAAACTGTCCAAATATTTCCCCAGACGCTTTCCTTTCCATTCCCGACAAACCAGCACCGGCACACTTTAGGGACCTGGAAAGCACAAAGGAAGCAGGCTACCAATGAAAAGTGGCGTGTTACTGACATGATTCCTACCAAAGATAAATAAAATTTCACCTACCAGTTCAGAACGGGAATTGGTTACAGCGCATTAGATAGGCGAGCAGAACTGGACGTCCCCACCCCTCTGCTGCGCTGAGCCCAGCCACCGATGAGGAGACTATGAATGGAAGAAGTGACTCCATCAAAAGAACAAGGTAAACCAATTCTCATTCCCCAAACTACCTGTGTAAAGCATTACGGAATCCTGGGCCACAGAATACCACCACTCTGTTATCCTGAGTATGTCAATTAAACAGTAATTTGTCATTAAGAGCGGAAAAAATTTTATAATACAAAGGAACATCCATATTGCAGTTTCTGTTTACAATTGCACACAGAAGTACGGTGTACGTAAGAAATACACGTCTGCATATGACAAGTATGTACATTGGCAGGTGATGTCTCCAATGTAGAGGTGGTTGAGCCTCCCAGCCTTGATTGGCAGTTGAAAAAAATATATTTCAATTTGTAGTAAGTTGGTTGAGAGCCAAGTCTGTCTGCAAGTGAAGAAGACGCAGCAACAAAGAGCAGGGAACCAGGGCGCATGGGAATATTCTAGGGCTTGGTGCCTTCGGGTTAAAAACATGTGTCCACAAGAAAATCTGGGTCTTTTGCACCCTGCCCCCCCCCCCCAATATTGGAATTTTCAGGCTTCAAATTTCCAGTGATTCCGCTGGGTCCGAGGATATGATCTCTTGTCATTCTCCTCTTCGGCTGTAGCTTGTGAGGGTCAGCTGGGAGATAACGACTTGACAGGTTTTCTCTTTGGAGTGACGTTTCCCACGGTAGGCACTAGGAAGAACCAAGGCAAAAGCGAGCTGCACCAGCTAGCGTCTCATGTGTCCCATCTGGTAGCTCTCCCGAGGCCTCTGGCGCGGGGGCTGCTGCATGGGCTGCGGGGGTCTCCTCCTCTTTAAAGTGCCTGTGAAGACGAGAAGCAGCAGTTCTGTGACTGTTCAATCTAACTAACGCAGCCGCTCCTCCACTGCGTGACAGGTTAACAGAAATATGACCCGAGGAACACGCTTTCACACGAGAGAAAATAAAAATGCTGCTAGGGAAATGGCTCATAAAGCCTGCCTGCCTGGGTTCGATTCCCCAGGACCCATGTGAAGCCAGATGCACAAAGTGGTGCACGCATCTGGAATTCTTTTGCAATGGCTAGAGGCCCTGGCATGCTTGTGCGTGTTCTCTCTCTCTCTCTCTCTAATAAATAAATATAAAAATAAATAAAAATGGGTCAAATAATCTTAATCCTTATTCACTTAATCTGATACAGGTCAAAATATCAACTTCAACATGTACTTGGTATGAATATTGTTAAAAAACCACTTCATTGTTTCATGCCATCCTTAGGCCATGTCCATGTGTACACTAGCCACACAATCTTCCAGATTCTGGGGGCACCCGGCTGGCGTCTGAGCTGGCGGCTCAAGGCCCCCGACACCAAGATGCAGGCCCACAAAGCAGGAACATAGCGGACTCATCTGTTATGGGCTCTTCATGATCATTTCATCAAAGTGCTTAGCCGATTGCTTCTAGAAGGTTTAATACACGACAGCCTATCTTCAAATGAAATCAATACACAAGTGAAATCTCTGCTCACTCACTGAGACCCTAACTGATGAAAGTACCTTGAAGTGTCACGGGGCCTGGGGACATCTGTTAAAACCAATATAAGCACCAGCACACTAACACTGAGAATTATTAAGCTCAAATTTCCTTAATACTCAATTTAAAAAAATACATTGTCCACCTAGCATGACCTCTGGACTCTTGTGTCCTAGCACAGGCCAATGCAAGAATAGCTGAGGGAAAACAAAAGCCAGAAGAAGCAGGGCTGGAGATGGCTCAGCGGTTAAAGGCACTTGCTTGCAAAGCCTGCTGCCAGTCCATGTTCAAGCCCCCAGTGCCCACATAAAGCCAGCTGCACAAAGTGGCACATGTCTGGAGTTCATTTGCAGTGGCAAGAGGTCCCGGCATACCCACATTCTCTTCTCACAAACAAATATTCGAAGTCAGAAGATGCCCTGGTTTTCAACTATTTAGTGGCTCCTCTTGTATGAGCTGCCACACTGCCTGAGACTCTCCCAGGCTGGGGCCTGCACTGCCCGAAAGCCTCACCATGAGGGACACATGCTCCCATTCCAGGAATCGTTAACAACATAGAAGTAAAAGCAGTGACAGAGGTGTAATTGTTATTAAGACTGAAAGACCAATAATTTAAAAGCAGTTGAACTGCCCTAGTAAAAATAAGAGAATGCTGTTCAGAACATGAGACAAAAGGAATTATCAGCCAAAAATAGGAATGTCAGGCTGGGGTGATGCCTCAGTGGTTAACGGCTCTTGCTTACAAAAATGAAACTGTGATTCTAAGTATTTTGGCCCCTCAGGACAGATTGGCATTAACTTGGCAGCCAGGAGAGGAACTAGATGGGGGAGGGGCACACTTGCAACAGCCACTGAGTCATTATCTGAAACTCCATCGAAAGGTCACTCACTCACTGCATTCTTCCTGCTGACCCTGGCATGCACACCCTTACCTGGAAGTGGTTTCGGGGGAGGCAACTTTGGATTACTACTTGGAGTATGAACACTGCATATCTTGATAAAGCCGGCCATTAGCATGATCAGGGCAATGCCCATGAGTAACACTGCCCACCAGTGAGCCTAGGAGACAGGGAAAACCTATGAAATATCTTAGAAATTGAAATAAAAAATATAGCACAACTTAATTTTTAAAAGGATCTGTTGATATGTCTATATATATATCACATACTTGCACATAAAGATTGATTTCTTAAATAGAAAATAATTTAAAGGGAAAAAACAGAAATCATTCAGTTTCACCTCCTTGAGGAGACCATTCAATTGTAGTCTTTTATCGGTTTCTTTTCTATATGGCACGTGCGCACGCGCGCACACACACACACACACACACACACACACACATACCTGCACATACACACATTCGCACACACCCCAGGGGTCCTCTTATCCAGAGCCGATGCTGTGTCCCCCACAATCCAGTCTCCTTGTCTCATTCTGAATCTGTTTGCTTTTACACTCTCTTCAGCTTATGAGCACAGATGTGCTTTAAACTCACCCTTTAGCCGAGGTGGTTTTTAAAGACCGAAGTCAAGCCTAGAATTCTGTCTCTGTTCTTTTCTTCTCTTGGGTTTTCTGGTGGCACTAGGAATCGAGTCCAGGGTCTTGTCCACACTATGCTAGGCATGTGCTCTACCGCTGAACCATACCTACAGCCCATCTCTACATCACTGAAATCTGAGACCCGGACTACTGCCATGAAATTGTATGTATTTTAGTTTTATGTATTTTCCTCTCCTCATACTTTCATTTGTGAGTTAACTTTCTTTTAAAATAAAAAGTGGAAAGATATACACAACAACACAATAGATGTTTACTCAATCTAGGAAGAAACCTAAAACCTTACTTAAGGTAAATTAAGCAATTAGCCATACCCCCTCCCAAAAGAAAGTAACAGCAAGATATACTGGGATATCTTACTATTGGAAAAGTTACAATTTCCATGATTGAATTCTAAGTCAGTTTTGCAACTATAATTAAAGTGATTTAAGACAGCATGTGCTAATACTCATATAGTGTATTTACAACTTGGACGTCAGGGAGGTTCTACTGACTTTAACTCAGACTGTTAGAACACGTGTATAATTGCTGCTGTGAGTTCTGGCAAAACACCCACGACACAAGATTTTCTATCCTCTGGAGCCTCACACAACCTACATGCGCGCTGTGCCCCAGGCCACTTCTCCTGGTACAACTCTTGCTTACATCAAACCATTATTTTGATTCATTTTGAAAGAATTGCTAGCTTGCAAAAACGTTGCAAATACAGTAAAATGAACTTTTAAAAATCTGGGGATACCCAAGAACAAGTTACCAGCACCATGCCTCTACCTCTGAGCGCCTCATGTAGCTCAGGGCCTCACACAGCCCAGGCTGGCCTCTAACTTTGTATGTAACTAATAGTAACCTTGAACTTCTAGTCCTCCCGCCCCACTTCTCAAGTGCTAGGATTGTTGGCATGTGCCACACCTCGTTTGGGCAGTGTTAAGGGCCTCGTGCATGTTAGCACCGGTCACCACAGACCCACACAGGCTGCTTCAGACTGGGCTCTGCAACCCATCCTGTTGGGATCATAAAACCTTCAGAAAATCACCCACTTCTCTCTCACCTCTCCTATTCCACCACGTAGACCCCACAGCTCGTTACCTGCTATGCTGAGACAAAGAGGAAATACATAAAGCAAGCAGTGCTAAGGGATGGTTCAATGGTTAAAAGCACTTGTCGCTTAAGCCCGAGGGTCCAGGAGGGTCTGAGACCGCTCAAGTTCAATTTCCCAGAACTCACATAAAAAAAGCTGGGCATGGCCATAACTCCATGGGGGGGGAGGGGAGGCATGGATGAGTGATGGAGAACACCCGAAGTCCTCCTCTGGCCTCTACACACACACACACACACACACACACACGACACAGGCATGTGCACATGCATACATACAATAACCACACAACACACACTTGTACACGTACACACACTCCTGCACTTACCACGATCCATTCAGCAATGTTTTCATAGAGCTGTGGACTAAAGATGGCTTTCTTCAGCCTAGCCAGAGGTCCGTCGGCATCTACTAATCTACAGCGCATGAACACGTCGCAGTAGCCTCGGAAGTCATTGCAAGGAGAGCCCGGCTGCAGCGTGATGGTTCGGCCGCTGAAGTACTTGCTCCACTGAATGGACCCTGTGCTGGCACAGGTTGATGGATCCACTGGAAGAGAAGTGTCGAGAGTAATAAGAGGACCCGAGTATCTAACGGGACAGTTGGGGAAAGAGAAAGGACAGAAGAAACCGCCTAAAAGCATTACTGTGACATGTTAAATAGACCTGCACTAGTTCAGGAGGACAATGTCATTAATAATTCACCAGGAATGTTACAACAGAAACAAACAGTGAGCCTTCACATAGGGCCTCCGGTGGCTCTAAACTGTTGAGCTACGGTTTATATAAATTAGTTCCCTAAAGCTGGCAATGTCTTCTCTAAAAGCACTGTAGTAGCCAATGCTATGCTAGATTTCGATTGTCTCAAGAGATTAGATCAAGCTAAAAAGTCGCCGTCCAAAGGTCTAACCAGGTTCACACTGAGAGAAGACGGCCTAACCAAGTTCACAGCCTTACTTTTCTTCATGCAGCACACGTGGCACAGCTCCTTGTCGTCCTTGCCATCAGAGCTGGCGCACGTACACTCTTCCAAGTCGTGCTTCTCACAGATCGAGCCCACACATTGCTGGAATGGAACACAAGTCTCAGTTAATCCCTAGGCAGTCAAAACTCCTGTTCATAGTAATAGGTTGGTACAGGCCTCAAAGTCAAAACAATGACATGAAATGCAAGTTAAACTCAAACAGAGCTTGGGATTGCCGGGCATACGCAAGGCCCTGGTTTTGGCCCCCAGCACAGAGCAAAAACACACAGATGAGGATCAGAAGCAGATCTGAAACAGATTAGAAAAAGAGTAAAGGGAAGAAAGTTGTACATCTCTGGCAGCAAAAAGATCCAAAACTGACCAACACCGAGACAGGGGTGAGTGCTGGTCCTCTGCAGATTGTGGCCCCTCTACAAGCAGAGAAATTAACTGTATGCAGATGGAGGGTTGCTTGGCCACGAGAGCAACACAGCTTCCCTCCAGAGAATGTGACCCCAAGAGTTCTTTTACTTAGTTAGGCTACTGGAATATTAATATGTAAAACTTAAAATCAGTATAGATAAACTCCAATGTTTCTCCAGGGCATAATAAATACCACCCGCATGTGGCTTCAAAGATCAAAGTTTTGAGTCAGGAGCTAACTGCATGCTACCAGGCACTGTGGCCTGTGGGGAACAGGCCGGGCATTGCTGACACAGCCAAGTTCACGTTGTTTCTTTATGCAGCGGTCAGTGCTGGTTCGACTGTGTTGTATCTTAGAGCACATTAGATCCGATGCTCACCCCTTTAATGCAGACTTGCGTGTGTCTGTTGCACGCGGTGAAGTTGAGCTTGGGCTCAGATGGCGGACAGAGAGCTGTGTAACCATTGCACAGTCCTTCCATGGCACAGTCTGAATCATCCCGGCACTTCTCAGACTTGGACTTGAACGTGCACTGCGCCGTGCAGCAGGGTCCTTGACTGGGGCTGGAGGGGATACAGCGTGATCAGGTAAAGCAAGCCACTCAATGTTTGCTACGTACATAGATGTGAGCCTAATTTCTAAGTCATAAATCTCTTGTTTTGATGGTGAGGCCATGAGTGCATTTTCAAACTCTAGAGGAGGTCCAGGAAGACCCAGATGCTGTCAGGACAGTCCTACCTCACCTGCCCTGTGGGAGCGGCATGAGACAGAGTGGATTTAATAGTGGGTAACTTTTGAGTGTTTCTTCATAGCTACCTAACATTATTAGTCAATTTATCATTTCTTTCATATTTTTATACCAAAATCACAGTAGGGTACATAGACACCATTTAAAAAGCATGCTTCAAGCTATTCTACTGCATATAATCATTATTGAATTTGACAAGTACAATAATCACATGACACTAGGTCACAAAGGTATATGTACCTCATTTTACCTAGATATTTTAAAGTTAAGATTCTAAATATGTGGGAAATAGTCACATTTTTTAAAGTTACGTGCTATGTAATTACAGGTATTTTGCTGTTGCTGTTATTTGTTTTTTTGAGGTAGGGTCTCATGTTAGCTCAGGCTGACCTGGAATTCACTCTATAGTCCCAAGCTGGCCTTGAGCTAACAGCGATCCTCCTACCTCTCTGCCTCCTGAGTGTTGGGACTAAAGGCGTGCACCACCACACCCAGCTCAAATTATAGGGATTTTATTGAGCAACTTTTTCCCATTTTTATTTGATACTCAAAATATAACTTATTGGTAGTTCCTATTGTCAACAGCAGGATGCTAAATGCCATTCCAGAAAATAAATAAAACAGGAAATAAGGACAGCACTTGAAAGCCACGTGTTTCTCCCCATGCTAAGTGTTCTGGGGTGACGTCAGCACCTGCACTGCTTCCCGGGCCGCAGGCGGCACTTCTTCCCCTCGGGCTGGTTGGCATCAAAGCAGCACTCGTCTTTGCACTGGTCACTGTAGCCACAGTCGCACTCCTCTCCTTGCTCCACCATCCCGTTCCCACAGATGGGCTGGCCAGACTCTGAGGATGACAGCAGATGCAGGTGAGCTGATGCCCGCCCCAGGACACTGACACAGGAGACAGGTGAGCTGTGTGCACACCCCAGGACACTGACACAAGGAGAGAGGTGAGCTGTGTGCACACCCCAGGACTACTGAAATTCACCAACTCTTCAGCGCTTCATGCAAAGAGAAAAGAAACTTTGATGAATGAGTAGAGCAGAATGAACTGAGGCTCTGAGAGTCAAGGAGACCTGCTTTCAGCAAAGGTTCCCAACTAACAACCATAGCTGAACATGTTACTTCCCTTTAGAGGCCTGTTTCTTAATGGGCATAGGTAGAGGCATGACTTGATGGTCCCTTCCAATGCCTTCAGTTCATGTCACCCGTGAGCCTCACTGAACCATGACTATGCTACTTAAGTCATATACAGGTAAATGACATCAGCATTTTATTGCCAACCACGATGGAAGAATGCAAACCTTCTAAAGTTACATACAGTATGTGAAACCTACATAAAGTAGGAAGTAGCAGAAGGAAGCACTGAGCTCGGCGTGCTCACCCCACGAGCTCACTGTCCTGCTCTGGAACAGTCCTGCCTGCCTGACACTGCTGTTCTTTCTGCAAATAGTTCAGCTGCACTCCTAGAGAGTAAGGAGCTTCACTTTTCTAAACCTAAGCAGAGGCAACAGATAGGAGGATCTCCATGAGTTGGAGGTCACCCTGAGACTACATAGTGAATTCCAGGTCAGCCTGGGCTAGAGGGACACCCTACCTCGAAAAACAACAACAACCAATCACAGGACTGTATTATCCACTAATGATGAAGAGAATGCAATGCCTTCATTTTCCAGAACAGAAATCTCATGTCCAAGAGTTTGTGGTTTGCTTGAGACCTCGTACCACAACTGGACCCAAAGCACATGGAGACAGTCACAATGCAGGCTCTACACTGGGGAAGAACCAGCACAAGAAATCCAATGAAGGCACATGTGAATCAAAACCATTCTAGAAAGCTGGCTGTCCATTCAGAAAGTCCACTCTTCACCACATCATCTAGTAAAGGACTGAGGTGGCTGAAATTCCACCCTCCTTCATTGCATGTGATGTCTTTGTCCTAACACAGAAGCACGCATGTGCATACATACTAAGTGAGACACGATGACTTCAAAGTATAGTAATAATTTTATAATTCACGTAACATGTCATTTTGGAGAAGAGGAAAACTGATGATGTCAAAAATGCATGAAATATTTGCTACGTATCAATTTTTACCTGGTAGAAAATTAGTATTTAGAATCAGCATTTGCTAACACATTCAGTACAGAAAAGGTACTACTTAAATGCAAAATGGTCATAGCTCCACATCTGAGGAACTAACTGCCCTTTCATAATATCTGCACATCAATTCACTCATCTTCTAAAATCACCTTTAATCAGAAAGCCTATGTGAAAACCCCACAACCTCAACAGCAGGTCTACAGTAGTAACAGAAGTAAGAAATGACCACCGACAACAGTAACAAAAACAGCAACATCAATGTGATGGCAAT
>PVHP010033702.1:0-19501 GCA_004024765.1 Zapus hudsonius
TCTTAATTACACATTTATTCTGAACTTGATTAATTGGGAAAAGGAAAATGGGATGTAAGGGTCGACCAGCCGCCGCGTGGTCTGTGAGTTTACAGGGAAGTGCATAAAATCACCCAACAAATCATAAACATACAGAAAGGAGCATAAATTCACCAAAAGTTAAGAAAAGGAGTAGCACCCATGTTGAAGAAATTCTCCCCCCCCTGACCTCGTTACCAAGATCAGGGGGGGAGGGGTACACTCACCAGCCCGGTTTTGAGCACCTCCTGGCCCGCCGTCCAGACAAAAGAAGAAGGAGAAGGAGAAGGCCAAAGCCCCGGGTGCACGGACCTTTAAGGATTTTCTGGGGGTGAGTGGCAAACCTTGGCCTGGGAATGTCGCATTATCATGAGGTCATCTGTCTGAGGCCACATTCCTGTCTACCTGTGGGAGGGTCTTTCTCCTAATCCCTCTCATATTGAACCACTGTTTAACTAAGAAAGGATTCAATAAATCACACTTTGTTAGGGGATCAAACTCCACAATGAAAAAAACAAGGTTGGAGGATGTGGTGGTTTGAATATTAAATGACCCTCATAGGCTCATGTGATTAAATACTTAATCCCCAGTTAATGGATCTGTTTGGGAAGATTATATAATCTTTAGGAGGTGAAGCCTTATGGAGGAAGAATATCTCTGGTGGTGGGCCTTCGAGTACTTATAGTTGGTCTATCTATCTATCTATCTATCTATCATCTATCATCTCCTTCCCTATGATATGACAATGGAATACAGGCTTCCTGTTCTTGCCATGTTTTCCCCACCAGGATAAACTCTACCCTCTGGAAATGTAAACCAAAATAAACGCTTTCCTTCCCTACATTACTTCTGGTTCATTTCCCGCTCCCCCCCCCCCACAGCAATGACACAAAAGGCAAACTCTCCTTTGTTAAAAGAATCCTGCATGTCTTTGTGAGCCTGGGGGCCAAAGGTGGGGTGTACATGCTCTTACATCAGCCTTCCTGAGGTGTGTACAACTGCTCTACAAGAGTTGACTGACAGTTTCTTCTAAATATGAGGGCAGCATCAGAGGTACTGCCCCTTCACCATTCTGCCCTGCCAGCTCTGCACAGAGGAGGCCATACAGATTCACAGCTTAATCTCATGAAGCCATGATGCTCTGCAGCTACTACACATCATTACTATTACAGTAAATCCTTCTACTTGGACTCATTTTAGAGCCAGGCTCAGTAGCACATGCCTGTAATCCCAACATCTGGAAAGTGGAGACAGGAGGATTTTTCAAGTCCAGCTTTGGCTATAGTGAGTTTAAGGCCACTATGGAATACATGATACCTTGTTTAATAGACAAAGGAAAACCTCACCTAAAATGATATGAATTAAATTTTGTATATCCTTAACCATTTTCCTGCTGATCTAATCACTTCATTTCTCCTCTTAAGCCAACATTAAAAATTCGTTGACTTATAATATTACTTACACTTCATAATATATATACTTATACTTCATAAGCTAGATAAACCAAATCAAGATTTTTCTCCCTTAGTTTCTTTTCGTCAAATCAGAATGAATAGAGTTTATATTTTTCCTAGTAGAGATAATGAGTCCAGGACTAATCATCAGGTAGGCAGAACCTATTTCTGACATGACCAGATAAATAAGCAGATGTACCAGCGAAAGGAAAAGAGAGAAGTAGGGCAAATAAGTTCATCCTGAAGTGTGTGTAGAAGAGAGAAATGGACTCACAGTTTTCCCTGAAAATGTAGGAATGGAGAAGAGATAGAGGACGATATGTAGCTAGTCTATACACTTATAGGAGCAGATACTCTGTCTTCCTTCATGGATTTGTTTCTATGAGCAGCACAGTGCAGTTGCTCATTACATATCAGTTGAATAAGTTACAGTCATGTAGACGTCGAGTATTTCCTCATCTGCATGGGTATCCTTGTCAAAGTTCTCCTCTTTTGATTTCACCATACTACCTCCTAGTTCCACTCTAGCAGTTAGTTGCCTTCTTGTGCTGAGACAGTACATATGTGACACAGACTACCCGCTCCCCCTCTTCCTTTCAAAAGCTGCTTCTGGTCACATTTTTTTGTCCTAGCAATGTAAAGATAACTGTGCTGGTTTGAATGTAAATGCATGTTCCTCATAGTATTTTTGACTAAACTTGCAACTTAAGTCTCCATCAAGCAAAGCCTTTTTGGAGGGTGTGTCATTGTGGGTGGATCTTAAAGTAAGCCCTAAAGTGTGCTCAGAGTTAGTTGGAGCTCTGGCTGTTGGTGCTTGCTGATTGTTGGCCTTTCCCACTCCCCACCCACCCCCACTCTCTGCTATGGATCTGTGGAAGTGACAAGCTTTTTCCACCATGATAGAACTTCCCCTGGATTCTGTAAGCCTAAAATAAACCCTTTCTTCCCATAATCTGCTCATGGTCAGATGTTTGTCCCAGCAACAAAAAGTAACAGTAACAGTAAAATTGGTAACAAGAAGTGGTGCTGTTACTGTGTTGATTCTGTCCTTGTGGGTTTTAGTCTTTTAGAATGTGTTGGGGGAGGAATGTGGATGGACTTGTTACTTAAGACTGGAAAAAATGTGCAATGCTGTAAGTAGAGCTTTATGGACGGTTCTACTGAAAGTTTGAAAATGCTAAATACATTGTGGACTGTGAAGGCTTGATTTATGAACTTTTAAAGGGGAAAAAGAGGACTTTGTTGGTATTTGGAAACTGGAGGAAAGGCTGGCTGCATTCTTCTGCCCATTCCCAGAGGGTTTTATCAAGGCTAAATTTAAAAGTAATGGACTGGTGTGCTTGGCAAAAGGTATAGAACAGAAAGATATGAAAGATGAATGGTTCACAGGAAAAGGTGAGCAAGTTTGAAGTTTGAGGTGCAGAGATTGGTTTTAGGTTACTGAAGGGGCAATTGTTAAATTGATTGCCACCATTAAGAGTGGACCAACTGCTTTGTATTGAAATGATGCCTGAGGTTAAGCCATGGAAGGCTCAAAAGAGTAGAATACAAATTCTTTTATAAGGAGGAGCCTTGAAGGAAGAATTCTAAAGGAGTATGCTGCTCTTCAAGGTCAAGATTCATTCTCCCTTGGATGAACAGATTGGGTAGCACACCTGATACTATGGAGTATAACAAATGCTGGAAAGAAAAGATCATTGGATGGGCAATACAGTTTTGATATTTGGAAATGGACCCTTGGCAACATTGAAATCCCTATATGGAAGCCCAGTAAGGCATTGTATGGAGATACGGTTTTGGATAGCTGCTGAGGCAGAACAGTGGGCAACAGAGGGAAAGTACTTGCAAAGAGGTCTTCTGCAGCAATTGTGGGCAACTGTGATGATGAACTGTAGGGTGTAGGTATTATAGTAAAATTAGTGTGCGCTTACTGTCCTCTCCCCCCCTTATTCATTGTTATATTCTGCAGGCCACCACAGATGGCCAGTCACATAGCATGAGGTGAGAGCTTTGAAATTCAGTGAGACAAATTGCTTTAACTGTGATAAGGAAGTTAGAAAAAAAGATGAGGCAGGAGAATACCTGGGGAGGATTATCTGAACTTCTCTGGAACCCATTGTAAAATGTAAATTGCTAGATTAGGCATCTGCTTCCTTGTCCTTGTTAATTTACATGCCTAATGTCACGTACACATCTCTGTGCCCTACTATAAAATCCCTTTGTGACTGGGGTTCTGGGCTAAGACTTTTCTATGCTCCACTCTCCTCTTGCTGAAACGGCTTTGTCTGTTTGTCACTGAGAATTTCTACAGCATAGGGAAGACCCAGGATTTTGTTTTGTCAGGACTATGGGATGGCTGCCAAGGAAAGCTGTGGACTGAAGTAGATTCTGCCTAGGCTGCTAGTAGCATAATTGGAGTTAACAGAGCTGGCCAAGCCTTTGTAACCCAAAGGATTTCATTATGCCATGCAGGGAGCTGTAGTATTTGATATTAGTCATACTGGTTTTCAATTTTGCATTGGTCCAAAATTACCTCCAATGCTGCCATTACTCCTTCCTGCAAGGTGAATGTGAAATTATTCTGTGTCATTTTGTACTGGAGACTTTTAACATGTGTTTTGATTTTACAGGGCTCACAGTTAAGAGACTGTCTTAAATCTCAGATGAAAACATGGACTTTTGTTCAATATTGGCACTGATAAAGACTATGAGTCTATAGGGGCCAGGGACAGAATGTATTGATTTGAATGTTCCTTATAGCCTCATGTGTTTGTGATTAAGCTTCATACTTAATCCCCTGCTAGTGGAGCCTTTCAGAAGAGGAGCCTTTCTGAAGGAAGTGTGTCACTAGGAGCAGGCCTTGTGATTTTATAGCCCAGCCCTATTTACCAGTGCTAGTAAGCACACTGTATCTCTTTTTTGTCTGATACTGTGAAGATATAATCCTCAGCCGCCTACTCCTGCCATGCTTTCCCCAGAATGATGAAATGGGGAAAGCCGGTGTCATAGTCAGCCACACACCGCTGGGATGAATCTCCAAAGCATGCACGATTATGAGGAGGAAAATATTTATTGAGCAGATCCAGGGGATGAAGTTAAGGGAAAAAAGGCTGGCCCCTTTTCACAGATCCAAGCAGAGACAGAGACAGAAGCCCAGCACCAGCACCACAAGCAAGCACACTCTAACACACTGTGTTTCACAAAATGCAGAATTCCAGACCAGGGTTCTGGCTCTTCTTTTGCATATCTATCCTTAGTATTTTACATTCAAATTAGAAAGGGTCAGTCCCCAGGAGGCTAGGCCAAAGTGGCACTTCCTCCAGCCAGAAGCCTGGAGACAATTAATAATTTTAATAAATCCTTAATTCTTTTGGGGGACATTATTCAAACTACCACAGCCAGAAATCAATGTATTCTTTCCAAAAGCTGCCTCTTATGCTCAGGTTCCTCTTCAGATGGACTAACTCTTTCACCTTTTACCAAAAGCTGCCTCTTGTCAGGAGTTTTGTCCCAACAATGAAAAGATAAGTGTTAACCCTGCTGATGACCAAATCCCTCACACAAATTGTTGTCAGCGCTGGAAGAACTGAGCTCAACCAGCCTTACCCAAAGTGTATGTTTGCTGGCACAATATCCACTAGAAAGGGGCAGATGTGATTCTGCCAGGCTATTTACAGTGATGATCTTCCCTTGCTTCCTCTCCATCATGTGAGGGAGAACACACTTCGTCAAGGATACTGTTTTCAAGTAGTTCAGCTCTATTAGCTCCTTGAACACATCCAGGCTGGCCTCTTGAGCCAAGGAACGCTGGCATCTTCCACCATTGTTGACCAGGATATCAATCTAGTTAAATAAAATCAGAAAGGGGACCACATGGAGAAATCTTCTGGAGTTATTGATAGATTTTGTAGAAATGACTAGTTTACTGTTAATTGGAATCACTGCAGCAATGTTATATTTTCACAAGTCCGCATTGAAAAGACAAGGAGAATTCACCAATGGAATTCCCATTTTAAGTAGCTTGTTATGGGCTATAACAAAAGTTCCAAATATAAAACAGCAGTGAATTTTGAATTCTCCATAGGAAAAAAATGGTATTTATAGAGGTATGAGAAGTACATGTTACCTAGTCCAAAACCTAGAATGTGAAGTCCAAGTGATAGACCTGGTCCAGCTGCATGCTTCCCATTTGAATAGGCTCCATGGAGGTGTAACAGGGGAGCAGGGGATTATACCCAGGTAACATAGATAATACCAGGAAATTCCAATGCACCTCAGAATTTAAGGAGTATCCAATTTCTTGTTTATAAAGTTAAAGAATTAAAATTATAGACCACCAGAGGATAAGGTAGAGTGAGAGACTTTATTTAAAAGAAAATGAGAAGTTACAGAGATCTCCAGCCACCAGTGTGGATAGAGCACATGGGAGAGGTTTTAGCAAAATCTATGCTGCTCAGCCAAACAAACATAAGGAAAAAAAAAGATCATGAGAAGGAAAGGTTCATGTGTGAAAGAAATCTAGCCCCTCACCACAGTCATTAGGCTGTGGTGGAGGACTTGGGAGAGTCCCTGGAGAGTCAGAGGTCCTTCTTCTAGGCCATGTGTGTGAGAGAAGAGGGGTGGACTTTGTTTTGGGTGACTTTTAAGACCTTGGCCAGGTAAGTCAGAGAGACAGCTGGTTGGTCCATACTTGACCAATCAGTTTTAGCATCTAGGTTTGAACTCCAGTTAGAGACACCTCCCACTCAAGGGGAGGGGGCTTATGGAACTTGCCTGAAGGAGTTACTGTTACAATCCCCCCTCTGAAGAAATAACCCTAACTGCTGTCAGGATATTGGAGTATAGAATTGAAAAAAATCTCCAGAAAAAAGTACATACATGTTTAAGAAAAAGAATCAAACAAAAACACCCATATTTTTTTTGCTATCTCCATCGCTTCTTTTTTTTTATTGTCCATAATGAGTTACAATATTTAGTGAGCAAACAATGAGTTGTTATCCCCAATTCCCCGATGCCCTCCCCTCCCCAATCCACTGGATAACCTCCTCCATGGGTCGTCTGGATCAGTCCTTGTGACAGGGGACCATGGATAGCCTAGTATTCAGCCAGGTTCTCCTGGCCATGCCTCTGGATAATCTCCCCCACCATGGCTCTCACAATCTTTCTGCCCCCTCTTCAGCATAGTTCCCTGAGTCGTGGTGGATGAGTATTAAGGCTGCTTTAAGGTTGTGAGCTTAGGGATCTTTGTGTCGAAGATCGTTGGTTTCTGTCTCACTGGCTTATCCTGTGTTGATTTAATGGCTGTGGCTGTGGGTCCTTTGTTCATACCGACATTCTCCGTGGGGTTCCATATGGATCCTCCATGGTATGACTATGGTGGCTCCTCTTTTGCCAGAATCTCAGCTATCAGCCTACAGTCGGTTGGTAGGGTTAGATGGGCCCCAGCTCTCTCACTGCATCCTGAAAAATACAATCTCCATTGGAGAGTGAGATCAGTGTAGGTTAACAAATATACACAATTCTGGATTACCTAGATTCTATTTTTAGTAGCCTCCCCGTCAATCGCTCCATCAGACTTCTCATTAGAAACCAAGAACACCCATTTTTACCCTGTAGGAGGCAGGGCAAAGCTCCGACTGGGAAGGGGTTAAGGAGGAACTTGGCAACATTGTGTGGGGTCTCTCTCCTAAACTCCCACAGAGGGAATTGCTTTAGCAGTTACCACAAAGCCCAACAAAGCAATGCAACTCACTTCACAGCCAAAGACGTGTGGCATTGGGCTCATGGCATGGAATTCATGGGTCCTAACATGGTGCCCCTCCATCCTGAAGCAGCTGGCTTGATATGGAATTACATGATATAGAAAGTGTTACAGCATCAACTCCGTGGAAATAGCCTGGAAAGCTGGGGCAGGGATCTCTGGAAAGCTGTTTATGGGCATCAGTATCCCATATTTGGATATTTCTCCTGTAGTCACGGTTCATGGATCTAGGAATCAGGAGTGGAAATGGGAATGGTACCATTCACCATCACCCCAAATGCTCACTAGCCAAAATTTTCCTTCCTGTTTCTTATGTTTGGCTGGCCTAGAGGTCTTGGTTCCAGAGAGGAGAGTACTTCTGCCAGGGCACACAAAATACATTCCACTGCACTGGAAGCTAAGACTTCTACCTTTAAATTGTCGTGTGATTTTTACTCTCCAGGACTTTTCTTTTCCTAACAAGACTTTCTCCCCAAATCTCCTTCTTTTGCCCCAACTTAATCCATTAATATGAGATATAGACAATCCATCAGTTACAAGCCACCACACACCCATAGTTATCACTTTGAAAGAGCCTCACTCTTCTATATCTATTCCACAATACCCATTGTCCCCAGAGGGATGAGGGGAACTCAAACCCATAATAACCCACCTCCTAACATCTAGGCTTATCATTCCTATGCATTCGCTCCACAACTTCCCAATCTTACCGGCTGAAAAACTCATTTGCCTCTTCTGCATTGTCCAAGATCTAAGAAAAATTAATGTTTCTATAATCCCCACTCTCCTGTCATTCCCTAACCCTTACATCCTGCCTCTCTCATCCCTCCAAATACCACAGACTTCACAGTCATTAGCCTAAAAGATGCTTTTTCCCCCTTAGCATTCCCCTATATCCTCTATCCCAGCCTCTCTTCACTTTACATGGACTAATCCTGATACCTACAGTTTTACCCCAAGGGTTTTGAGACAGCCCTCACTTCTTTAGACAGGTCCTACAAGCAGACCTCACCATCATCTGCAACCTAGCACCCTGCTCCTATATGTGAATGATTTACTTCTTTGTATCCCCTCACTTCTGACTGCACCCACCCCTCCACTATCCTCGTCAACTCTCTGCCTGGGGTTACAGGGTATCAAGAGATAAAGCCCAACTAGTTACCTCCTCGGTTACTTATCTAGGAATCATCCTCACCTCTAAACCAAGATGTAGTCACTCCAATGTAATCATTTTAATACAAAACTTACCACTCCCCACTACTAAAAAAGACCTTTTGTCTTTCTGGGATTAATGAAGTTCTTTCAGATATGGATCCCTAACTTTTCCTTCATAGCCCAATCCCTTTATGAGGCAATTAAAGGTAACTTTGATCAGTCCCTAACCTCCCCCACTTCCCTCTGCCACTCCTTCAACCAACTAAAACTAAGCCTCTCCCAGTCTAACAACTTCCTAACCAGTAAAACCTTTCCATCTATACTTCCACACTTACCTGGGCCAAGCGCTAGTCTTCCTGGGACAATCAGCAGGTGACACAATTAAACCCATTACCTGCCTTTCCAAACAACTAGATTCAATGTCTTCTGCAGCAACGCTGCTATATTAATACCCGAAACTAAGAAGCTTCTCCTTGCAGGCCCTCTTCGGGTCTGGTCCTCTCAATCTCAGTGAACTCCTCAGTCACAAAGCTTTCCTTTCATTTTCTCCCTCCTGCATCCAGATTATTTGCTCCCACCTCTTAGACCCCAACATTTCCTTTCATAGCTGCACAACCCTAAATCCTGCCCCCTTCTTCCCACGACTACTATAGACCTCGATTCTCCTTCCTCTCACTCTTACGCTTCTGTAATAGACTCTGCTCTCCACCACTTTCATCACAGTCTAGAAGAGTCCATCCCCAATGCCTATGACAGATGGATTCATTGATGGAAGGTCTATTGGCTATGCTATTTTCCAACCCATATACCCTCCGGACACCCAGAATCAATCTGCCACCATTATAGAATCCACTTGCCTTCCTACATACAGCCTCCTAACAGGCTGAACTCATAGCTCTTACCAGAGCTCTCCTGCAAGCCAAAACAAGTGAATAAACAACAACAACAAAAAAAACAGTTAACATATACACAGATTCAAAGTATGCATGTAATATGGTACACTCAAATGCAACCATTTGGCAGGAATGTGGATTCCTCACCCAGTTTAACACAGCAATTCAAAATGGTGCTTTTATACAGGCAGCTGGAGAAACAAAGCTGCTTGCTGTCATCCACTGCAAGGGACATCAACATAATTCTTCATATATTTGTCTCCAATAACCTGGCAAACATGCAAAACACACAGTTTCACACTTGTCTCTCTTAATACTAACCTTTTCCCTTTCTATACCCAAACAGAACAAGACAGAATCACATCTCAAGGTGGTCACTGGGACAGGTCCTGGTGGTACCACACTTGGCTTTTAATCATACCTGAAAATCTCAAAAAGAAAACTCTTCTTACTCTTCACAATCTCTTACATCCAGGCTCCCAAGTCTTTACTCAGTTCATTAAAACACATATATATATTTATCTCCAAAAGATAAACAGCTAATACAACAAATTTCCTCTTCTTGCAAAACCTGTCTAAGCACCAACCCTAATTCCATCCTTAGGCTCCCACCCCTTCCAACACTCCAGGCCCCAAAGATCTCTCAGCCTCAGACTGACAACTAGATTTCACCCACATGTCTCCTTCAAAAAGATTTCTATGCCTTCTAGTTCTAGTAGATACCTTTACTGGGTGAATAGAAGCCTTTCCCACTGCTAACAACAGGGCCTCTGCCGTCACTCATATCCTCATTATAGAAACAATTCCTAGATTTGAACTTCCTTCTTGAGCATGAGAGAGGCTGTGAACACACCAGGCCATAGAATTAATAAGGAGGTTGAATCAGGGACTTTGGGACTGGCTTGGGGTTTTAGTGGCTTTGCTGAGTCCCTTTTGCAGAGATAGGATCTCTGCAAGCAGCGGAGGCTTTGGCAGATCTGGGTGCCTTGGACCAGCATGTAAATCAGGTCTGTAAAGTAGTGAAGCAATCTTGAGGAGGTAAGAGAAAGGCCAAGCAGCTTAAGTGGGCCCCACCAACCCCTTCAGGATGGAGATACAAGGAGACTCCCTGGAAGCACCCAGGATACAGAAGTGGGATGCCTCATGAAATGTGTGTTGTGGAAAGATTGATAAGGAAATATCTTCTATGCATCCTGCTATTCTCAACATCGCTCTTTTGAGAAATGTTGATGTAAGAAATGGAATCTTTTAATACTGTATTGGACCTAGCTAATGTTCTTCTTTAGTATTCCCTAAGCTGCTGACTCCTGAGACCAACTGGTGCCTACTTGGACTAGATGGTAATAGTGCTTCAGAGATCCTGCCCACCCCTCGTAAAAAGATTTCATTGTGCTCTTATTGGTTTGGAAAAGCATAGAGATCCCAGTGCCGGGAGTGGGCTTCCTCCCTCAGAGATGTTGGCCAGGAAAGCTCCAGAGGCCCCCAAAATGAGAGAAGCTATTGTCACTGTTGTTGGTTGTATCCCAGAAGTAGATGATAGACCTCACCACTGAAGACAGCTTGCTTTTACTGCAGCATGTGCAGAAATCAGACTGGGAATGAGGTAGAACCTCCCTCTCTACTGACCTGGAGGCACTACACAGGCTGCTGAGGGAGACTTGTCACCAACATTCCTATGCAGTTACGAACCCTGCCTACTGGTGTGATAATGGTACAGACTGCTGTGGTCGCAACCACATTTCTAATTGGATTTAAGGCACACTCCAGTGGAGGCAGTTCATGTCTGGTAGTGTAAACTTAATTTAAAAAACAAATTGTGGCTGGGGAGATCATAGGCCTTAATGGGGAAGTAGATGCTATTGCTTTGCTAAATGTATGTGATATGCCTGTCAAAATGTCTTCTAAATAATAACGCTTATGCTCCACAGTTACTGTTGCTGGCAGCCTGGATTGACTAAGGGGGTGGGGGAAAGCATACTGGCCATGGAAAATAGCTGGTCAAGGTCCTGAGACGGACTGTGGGTGTGACATGGTGGCCCAGTGCTTAGCTATGATGGACAGCTCCATCACCCCCTCCAAGATTCAGAGTACTGTGGAACAGGGGGTGGAAAAACGCGTGCACTGGAGGAAGGGGCAGGTTTCTGTATGGGAAGTTCTTCTGAATTGAACCCTTCCATCCTGCTGGGGTGGAATCTTGAGAATTAGGAGGTAAACAAGTCCAGAAAAACTGACACAAGATGCACAGGACCCCTCCCCAAAATTATAGAAGCAGTCACAACTACTGAAGAGGATGCTCTTACCAGCTGCACTGCCTTCAAGCTGTTGCAGTGAGCTCCAGAGACGGCTTGCTGAGCTGCCAGGGGTCGGCCATGTTTCTGTAATTAACCCTTGACTCATCCTACCATAAATAAGCCCAATAAATTCATGGGTCCACTAACCTAGACTTGAATGGAATCATTTCTTTGTTTTGGTGTTATGCCCTAACTGGAGGTGATTAGATATTTGTTCATATCTCCCTAGGGAAAAGTCTAATATAACAGTTGGCTTTTTGATGTTCATTTTGATTAATCCAATCCTAAATATGAGGTATTGTGAGCCACATACATAAAGAATTTTGGTGTGTGTGTGTGTATGTGTGTGTGTGTGTGTGTGTGTGTGTGTGTGTGTGTGTAGTATGTGTGGTATGTGTGTGCACAGGTGTATGTAGATGTCTGTGTAGACCAGTGGAAGACATCAGGTATTGTCTACTGTACTTCCACCTTATTTCCTTGAGACAGGGTCTCTCTGAATCTGGAACAAATTTTTTATTAGACTGGATGACCAGCAAGACCCAATGGTCCTCCTGTTTCTGCCCCCTTCAGCACTGGGGGTTACAAGCATGCATGACTGTGCCTGGCCTTTTATGTGGATGTTTGGGACCAAAGTCAGGTCTTCAAGCTTGCTTGGCAAGTGCTCTTACCCACTCAGCCAACTCCCTAGACCTCAGACACATTACCTGGTAGGAAATCATTTCACTTACTCTTTGCACGGCCCCCTCTTCCCAAGGGAAACTAAATATGAGTCCATGAGGATTATGTGTGTAAATGATCAGACACTACAGGCAAGGAAGAAGAAAAACAAGTATTCATCCTCTCCTTCTGAATCATCTCCCCATTCTCTAATCCTCTAATATACAAAAATAAAAGATCTCTCGAGCTCAAGGCTAGGAATGGTGGTGCAGCCTATTTTCCTGGCACTGGAGATGTGGAGGCAGAGGTTCAAGATTATCCTTAGATACACAACAGGTCTGAGGTCAGCCTGGGATACATAAGATCCTGCCTCAAAAAGCAAACAAAAATAATCCCTCCAATGAACAGAGAGTTCACATGTCTCCTGAAAAGGTTCTCTGGACCAGGCAGTAGCTGGGAAGGTGCTTATATGAAGAACAAGGGCCAGTCTTAACACAACTGACAGCACAGTCTGTTTCCTTTAAAAAAAAAAAACTAGAAATATATCAGCAAAATTAACTCAAAACAAGCAAACGGAAAATAATAAGAGAAATCAATGAAATTAAAAATAGACAAAATCACTTTCAACAATAGTCCTTTAAAGCTACACAAATCACAGCTTCAACTATGTATGCCTCACTCCCATGGTTAGCCCAATGGACACTGTCCTTCATATTTCAAAGGACCATTAAAGATGCTAATAGAGGTTGAGGTCAAGGCTAGCTCACTGGAAAAGCACTTGCTGGCATATGTCTGGCACTGAGGTTAATCCTCAGCAGTGTAAGTTTAAAAAAAAAAAGCCAGGCATGGTGGCACACGCCTTTAGTCCCAGCACTTGGGAAGCAGGGGTAGAATTGCCATGAGTTTCAGGCCACCCTGAGACTACATAGTGAATTGCAGGTGAGCCTGGGCTAGAACGAGACCCTACCTCAAAAAAAAAAACTGGTAATGATTATGAAATGTGTTGGGTCTGTGTGGTATAAATACCATTTGGTTTTACAACATGAAACTGTTGGTTTTACCAGCATGAAACTACCTTTGATATATATGTTTGTCAGCCAACAAAATGGCATGTTAGCTAGTTTCCTATAGTGGATTCTTATTACATGCCATAAAAAATATCATATAGATGAACTTATAAAGATTACTCTGGAGCTGGGCCTGATGGCGCCTGCCTCATTCCCAGTTCTCAAGAGGAACATTGCATTTGAGGCCAGCCTGGGTTAGAGTGAGTCCCAGGTCAGCCAGGACAAGAGTGAGACCATGCTTTTCAAAAAAAACAATAGAAGATTACTCATCAGTCCAATGACTATCCTTGACCTTCAACTCTTTTATTCCCTTCCGTGAAGACTTAATCATGCCACAAAGGATTTCAGCTGTATCTTCCTACCATGACATAGTCTCCCAACACATGACATAGATATTCTTTATTCTAATTGCTTATAAAAACATTTTAACAACAAGTCTTGGTGTGTGTGTAATGTGGTGTGGTGTCCCATGCTTTCACCTAATAAGGTAGGGCTCACCCACTGTGGTTCCACTCCATCACTCTTCCACCTGCTCTTGTTCTGAGTCGGTCTCTTTACTGATTCCAGAACTTGCAGACGATTTCTGGGTCTCTGCTCCCCTGAGGGACTGGGGTTTCAGGTGTGCATGGCCACACTCAAATGTTTTACATGGGATCTGGAGATACAAACTACGGTGGTCTCAGGCCTTCGTGCTTCCACTTAACCAATGAGCAATCTCTCTAACCTAACATAGTGGTTTCTTTCTTTCTTTCTTTCTTTCTTTCAAACTTTTTATTGATAGCTTCCATAATGGTTTATAGACCATAAACCATTATGACTCCCTCCCCCCTCCCACAATCCCCTATATTTCTTCCCCCCCCCCAATCAGTCTCTGTTTTGTTTCGGTCTCATCATCTTTTCCTCCCATTATGTGTAGGTATTATCAGGCACATTCGAGATCATGAATATTAAGGCTGTTTTGTGTCTGAAAGTTTGTGTTGTAAGCAGTCCTACCCTTCCTTGGGCTCTTAAAGTCTTTCTGCCACCTTTCTGCAATAGACCCTGAGCCTCGGGAGGTGTGATAGAGATGTCCCAGTGTTGAACACTCCACTGTCATTTTTTTTCTCAGCACTATGGTGTCTTTTGAGTTATCCCAGTGGTCACCACCATATGAACAAGAGAAGCTTCTCAATCCAAGAGTAAGAGTAGTATTATTCTTTGGCTATGGTTATTTTTTTTAAAAAAAGTACTTGTAAGGCAGATTGATTGGCATAGTGTATGCATTTAGCCAAACAGCAGGTGTTACTCCCCTAGAGCTCAGTACCTCCCACACCATAGGCTTTTTACTAGGCCTTCAGTACCAGGCATGTATTCCTTCCCATGGAGCGGGCCTCCAGTCCAATTAGAGAACAGTTGTTTTCCCCCACAACAGATATGCCACTATTGCACTAGTTGGCACATTTGGCCTGGCAAGATCCACTGCTGCTCACTACTGTTGATGACTTCTCTCTCCCATAGGGCTGCATGCCGCCATAGCTTTTACCAGCTTTCTGTTAGCTGGTTAATAGGGAGGAGGTTTCCAGCTCAGCTCCAGCTTGATTTCTCAGTGACCTGCAGCCCAGGCATATGTGGTCTTCAGCAATAGGGTCTTACCATCTTGTTCTGGTGAGCAACCAAGAGCCTTGGCAATGGGTTATAATGTTTTGGGGACCCCAGGAACCTCCCTGGCCAACAACTCACTGGAAGGTATCCCATCCCTGGCACTTAAATTTTTCTAGTAACAATCTATGGCTACTTGCTGTGCCCTTATATGAGAGAGAACATGTGGTGTTTGGTTTTCTGGGCCCGAGTTACCTCACTTAGTATGATCTTTTCCAGATTCACCCATTTCCCTGCAAATTTCATTTTTCTTCACCACTGAATAGTACTCCATTGTATAAATGAACCACATCTTCATTATCTGTTCATCAGTTGAGGGACATCTAGGTTGGTTCCATTTTCTACTTATTGTAAATAGAGCCACAACAAATATAGATGATATTCACTCATTAAATGTATCTAATTATGAATAATAAAGAAATAATAATAAATTAAAGAAAATAAAAATAGATGAGCAAGTATCTCTAGGGTAGTGACTAGAGTTGTTAGGATCTATGCCAAGGAGTGGTATAGCTGGGTCATGTGGTAAATCTATTTTCAGCTGTCTCAGGAACCTCCATATTTTTCCAAAATGGCTGTACCAGTTTACCTTCCCACCAACAGTGTAGAAGGGTTCCTATTTTTTCCGCATCCTCACCAGTGTTTATTGTCATTTGTTTTCTTGATGGTAGCTATTCTGACAGGAGTGAGATGGAATCTCAGAGCAGTTTTAATTTGCATTTCCCTGATTGCTAAGGAGGTAGAACATGATTTTAGATGTTTATAGCCCATTTGTATTTCTTCTTTTGAGAACTCTATTCAGTTCTTTAGCCCATGTTTTGATTAGGTTGTTTGATTTCTTATTAGTTTTGAGTTCTTTATAAATCCTGGATATTAATCCTCTGTCATATGTATAGCTGGCAAAGATTTTCTCCCATTGGATAAGTTGCCTCTTTGCTCTATTCACAGTGTCTTTTGCTATAAAAAAAGCTTTTTAATTTTGTAAGGTACCAATTATTGATTAGTGATTTTATTTCTTGAGCAGCTGGGGTAATAGTCAGAAAATCTTTGCCTATGCCAATATGTTGAAGTGTTTCCCCTACTTTTTCCTCTAGCAGTTTCAGAGTTGCAAGTCTGATATTAAGGTCTTTGATGCATTTGGACTTGATTCTTGTGCATGGAGAGAGATAAGGATCTATTTTCCTTCTTCTACATACAGATAATCCAGTTTTCCCAGCCCCATTTGTCAAAGAGGCTGTCTTTTCTCCAGTGCATATTTTTTGTCCTTTTTGTCAAAAATGTCTGGTTTTGCATCATGGCTCTCTATACTGTTCCATTTATCTATGTGTCTGTTTTTGTGCCAGTACCAAGCTGTTTCAGGTATAGTGATACTGACAGCCTTATTTTTGTTACCTAGGATTGTTTTGACTATTCGAGGATTTTTTTTTTTGTAATTCCAAATAAATTTTAGGATTGCTTATTCTAATTCAGTAAAGAACGGCATTGGAATTTAGAGGGGGATTGCATTGAATGTGTAGATTGCTTTTGGTAAGATTGACATTTTCATGATATTGATTCTTCCAATCTAAGAACATGGGATGTCTTTCCATTTCCTACTGTCTTCTGCAATTTCTGTCTTGAGTGTTTTAAAGTTTTCATTGTAGAGATCCTTCACTTCCTTGGTTAGGTTTATTCCAAGGTGCCTTATTTTTTTTTCGAGGCAATTGTGACTAGGAGTGTTTTCTTCATTTCATCCTCCGCCTGTTTGTTATTAGTATATAGGAAGGCTACTGATTTCTGTGATTTCTGTCCCCAATCCACTGGATATCCTCCTTGGTGGGCACACTGGATTAATCCACATGGCAAGGGGTTATGGTGTATCCTGCTACATTTCTGAAAGAGTTTATCAGCTCTAACAATTTGCTGATAGAGTCTTTAAGGTCCGTTTTATAAAGAATCATATCATATGCAAATAATGATAATTTGATCTCTTCCTTTCTGATTTGTACCCCTTTGATTTGTCTCTTGCCTTATTGCTATATCTAAGACTTTCAGTACTATATTAAATAAAAGTGAGGACAGCGGACACCCTTTTCTTGTTCCTGATTTTACTGGAAATGCTTCAAGTTTTTCCCATTTAGTATGATGTTGTCTATAGGTTTGTCATAAATGGTCTTTACTGTGTTGAGATGCATTCCTTCTATTCCCACTTCCTTAAGGACTTTTATACCTTTTCAGCATCTATTGAGATAATCATGTGATTTTTGTTCTTCAGTCCATTTATATAGTTTATTACATTTATGGATTTGCATATGTTGAACTATACCTAAATCTCTGGGATAAATCTTACCTGGCTTGGGTGAATGATCTTTTTGATGAAAACTTGTATTCTGTTTGCCAGTATTTTGTTGAGAATTTCTGCATTTATGTTCATGAGCAAGATAGGTCTGTAATTTTCTTTCTTTTTTGTTCTGTCTTTCTCTGGTTTTAGTGTCAGGGGTATGCTGGCTTTGTAAAAGGAGTTTGGCAGTATTCCTTCTGTTGTAGCATTCAGGTTGCTGCACCAAAAGAACCCAAGCAAAAGCAGCTTGTGGAGGAATGGGTTTATTTGGCTTACGGACTTGAGGGGGGACTCCATCCTGGCACGGAAAATGATGGCATCAGCAGAGGGCTGGACATCACCTCTGCCACAGCACTGCAAACAATGGCAGAAAGGTGTGCCAAACATTGGCAAGGGGAAGCTGGTTTATAACCCCCATAAGCCCACCTCCGACAACATAGCTCTAGCGAGGTTGTAAAACCCAAACTGCCATCATCTGAGGATCTATCGATCAGAAAACATTCATTTATTGTAGGGGAAATCTGGATCAAACCATGACAGTCTGCCCCTGGTCCCCACAAACTAATAATCATACATGATGTAAATACGATATGTTCAGCTCAACTCCCAAGTCCCCACAGCTTTCAACTGAGCCATAATACCAAAAAAATAAACCCATAATGGCACAGAACATTCACACTGCAAAACATGAGGCACAGCGAAAACAGACTGAACCAAAACAAGATTTAAAACAAGCAGGGCACCATAAATCTCTAACTCCAAGTTCAATGATCCTGCATTTGAGCAAGTCTCTTGGAGATTTGATTCCACCCCTCCAGTTCGGCTACTCACAGTCCAGGAAAACTTCATCCAGTACTGGCAACTCACCTTGTCAGCCATCCATAGTCCTGGAATTCATTGGGTCTCCATTGCAACCCACAGTTCTTCCTTATGGCTCCATCGGGCTTCCATGCAGGCAATCTAGCACACTTGCTTCACACTGCCAATGTCCACTTTTCAAAAACAAAACTGTGTTGCAAATCCAATGACCCTCTCTTCTTTCATTTGCCATACTCCACAGAACCAATTGTTAATTTGTTAATCCAGGGGGGAACAAAGCATTCAGGCCCTTTACTTCAAAGAGTCCGCATTCTTCCTGTTGTTCCAATGCAGACCAGCTGGCCCAATCTCAATGGTTGTCATCTCTCAAACAATTGCAGGTGAATGGGCAACAGTTGCAGCCCAAAGATCTCTTTCTGTGCCATCTCCATCTGCTCATACCAATCCATCTTTATGTAAAGCAACACAGGTTCCCAGGACACAGGCAGGCAGAACGTAGCAAGCCTCTCACACAAACTGCCTCTGGCACAGTCCTGACAAAGTTCTTCCTCACCCTCGTAAGCCAAACCTCACAGTCCATAGTTCTCATTATATTCAGGTCTTTCAACTCTGACCAGAATGGTCCATGAAGCTGTACTTACAGCACTTAGAGCAAGGTGTCTCTTAGGATGAGGTTCCTTCCACATTACTCCTGCAGATCACTTCCAAAAGGTCCAAAGCCACAGAATCAGGGTTCTAGCAGCAACAGATGACCCCACTCTCAGTACCAAAACTGTTGTAGTCAGCATTCTAGTTGCTGCACCGAAAAAAACTCAAGCAAAAGTGGCTTGTGGAGGAATGGGTTTATTTGGCTTACAGATTTGAGGTGAGACCCCATCATGGCAGGGAAAATGATGGCACGAGCAGAGGGGTGGATATCACCTCTGCCACAGCACTGCAAACAGCGGCAGGAAGGTGTGCCAAACACTGGCAAGGGGAAGCTGGTTTATAATCACCATAAGCCTGCCCCCAACAACACAGCTGCATTGAGGTTGTAAACCCAAACTGCCATCATCTGAGGATCTATCAATCATAACACATTCATTTGTTGTGGGGGGCACCTGATCAAACCATGACACCTTCCTTCTCTAGTTTGCAGAAAATTTTGAGAAGCATTTGTGTTACTTCTTCACTGAATGTCTTGTAGAATTCAGCAATAAATCTGTCTGGGCCTGGGCTTTTTTTTTTTTAATATATATTTATTGTCCATAATGAGTTACATTATTTAGTGGGCAAACCATGCGTTGTTATCCCGAATTCCCCAATTCCCCCCCTCCCCATCCCTGATCAGTTGTATATCCTCCTCCGTGGGCTGTCTGTATTAGTCCTTGTGGCAAGGGGTCCTGTATATCTTAGTACTCATCCCGGTCTTCCTGGCCCAAGTGTGTT
>PVHP010033703.1:0-19498 GCA_004024765.1 Zapus hudsonius
CCCCTCCCCATCCCTGATCAGTTGTATATCCTCCTCTGTGGGCTGTCTGTATTAGTCCTTGTGGCAAGGTATCCTGTATATCTTAGTACTCATCCCAGTCTTCCTGGCCCAAGTGTGTTGTTACTGATGGGTGTCATGCCTCCGGTCAGTCTCCCCCACCACGGCTCTCACAATCTTTCCGCCCCCTCTTCCGCTTAGTCCATTTTTTAAAATAAAAATCAATCTTAACATAATTGACAATAACTCTCTAATTTTAGGCTCAGAAAGTTTCCAGGGGACTTACACAGCCTCTTGTAAACACAGGCTCAGTATCCACTAAGCCTCACCACAAGGAGGTGCTTACATCTCACCATCACTACAGGAAGGCGTTTCATCCTAACAGGAAGTGAGGAATCCTATTCTTTCAATTTTTTGGATTTAAATTCACTTCTTCATAAAAAAAAAACTATTGCCCCCAAATTTTGAGAACTTAGTATTTTCCGATATTTTTGATGTGTTGATAAATCTTTTGGGATAGTCCTATAAATGTTCTAATCTTCCTTTTATTTGTAATGTTAAGAATTGGGCAGAGATTGTCTGACAGGTTCTGGTATGTATCTGACTACTAAATGGTCAGCAGGAGCAAATCAATTAAAGAATGTGCCAATGATGGCATGATTTACTTTACGTATATTTTCTGGATGATGGTGTTTCAAGGTTACAGGAAATAGCATGAAGACAATCTCTTTCCTTTCTAAGCAGAGGATTGTGAGTCCAGTTCATTCATTTCAATGTGGAAATTCACTTTCATTGCACAGCAGTGTGGAAACTATTTTATATCCTCAGTGTGTTTTATTTAAATAAATTACTAACAGTGGGGCATTTGGCAAGATTTTTTCCCCTTTCTATATTACTTATGTCTGCAGTGCTGGGCATAAACCAAAGACTTCACATACAGTAGGAACAGCTTAACTACTGAGCTCAAAGTCAACCTACCAGTAATTCCTATATTAGTCTGTTCAAAGTGAAGAACTGTGAACCCAGACACATATTTCCAATTAAATACTTAAGATAGTCCTAACATTTAAAATAATGACAATGAAACTTTTTGCCATTTATTAGTGTTTGCTTACTTATCCAGGAGTTGAATCACCTTTTAAAAATATGAGGACAAAAAATGCTTATTAATGAATATTTGAGAGAGCTCTCTGCCACATAGTAGCAGTAAGTTTACTACCTTCCTATAAAAGGTAGCATTAAAAAAAAGGTAGCATTAAGCAGTAGCAATATATAAGTTGTTTAGAAAGTGAGACCCTCAATTGACTAAAATTCACTTACCTTGCTTCTTTTCACAGTTGACTGCACAACCTAGAATAAGCTGGAGCAACCTCCCAAGTTCTACAGAATCTGAATATTCAGTTATTTGGTTTAAATCAGGAATGAGTTCTTCAGAAATCTGCTGCCCCAAAAACTGCAATATTAAAATTAAAAAATTAGATGAACCATGGGGTGAGTTGCAGAAGAGACCCCAGGATTTGGAATTCAGGTAAACCCAGAACTATGGAGATCTGATGACTCAAGATGGAGTTTTCCCCTGACTGTGGGCAGCCCAGCTGGAAGGGCAGACCTAAACCCCCCGAGACTTCTTTGCAGTCATACATGCTAGACATAAAACTGTGGGATTTAATATTTGCCCTGCTTTTTTTAGATCTTGAATAGGTTTGACCTTTCCTTACAATGCTATCTTTTATAATGGGAATGTTTACTCTGTGCTACTATGTATATATAACTTGTGTTTTGACTTTACAAGTTCACAGTTAAGAGACTTTGGACTATAGGGATGTTTGAACAGTATTGGGATTGGTAACAATTAAACTTTTAAAGTTGGACTAAATGCCTTTTACATCATGAGAAATTGGTGAGTTTAAATGGCCCCAGGGTGGAATGTAGTAGTTTGAATCAGATGTTATGAATGCTTGGTGCTAAGTGATAGTAACTGGGGAGGTGGGCCCCTGTTGGAGGAGGTGTGTTGCTGGGGGCAGGCTTGGGGATAACACGCCAGCTCCCCCGTGCCAGATCCAGTTACTCCCTTGCCTGTTTTCCACCTGTTGTGGCAAGGAGGTTATATCCAGCCTCTGCTCTATCAACTTTTTCCAGCCATCATGAAGTTTACCCTAGATACTGTGAGCCAAAATATTTTCCTCCCATCAGCTGCTTCTAGTTGGGTGTTTTGTCCCAGCAACACAAAAGTGCCTGCATTAGTATCCAAAGGATACATGTTATATTTTATATATGATCAGTTTACCAAAAATCACCATATAAATCACTGTACTTTCACAAATGAATACTAAGTCCAATGGAATGCTATTTCCTGGTCTTATCTTTCTTTTGTTTAAATTGTTTATTGGTATTAAAAAAGAGGCTTCCAATGAAGTTCTGGGCATGTAATGAATGGAAAATTCTCAGAGAGTATTAAAAAGTTTTACAAGAAACTTGTGCAGCATTAAAAAGTAGAAACAAAATTTTTTAATAGTAAAATTAGTTCAAAGGTTGCTAATCATTACATAACAAATTCTATTTGTGAAAATAATCAGATTATCAAAACATAACCTTTTTTGCAAATTTAGTATATTTAAGTCTTAAATTTGATCATTCTCACTAAAATCCGAGTGCTCTAAAAATGTCAACAAAACCAGGTGTAGTGGCACACATCTTTGGTTCGAGCACTAGGGAGGCAGATGTAGGAGGATCACCACGAGTTTATGGAGTGAGTTCCAGGTCAGTCTGGGCTAGAGTGAGATCCTACCTCAAAAAAAAAAATCAATACAATATATGCCAATTACAAATTTCATTTTAATAAAATGTAAATAAAAAGTCAAGTTATTGGTTCTATCAATATAATTATTACCTAGCATTGTAAAACAGCATTGTATAGTTATTTAAAAGTCTCATATTTTTTCATACCTCATGGTAATAACTCATAATTCCTTGGAGGACCTTCTTTAAATTACTAGCCTAATGTGGAAAAAAAAGAAGTTAATTCATTTCATAAAAATAATGAAAGAAAATGTATACCAAGGTGAAAGACAAAATTTTCCCAATAAATATAAACCATTATGTAAATTTTAAACAATATGTAAAAATAATGTGCAATAGATCTAATAATAGAAATTCAAAATATTCATATGAAGTAAAATTTAACAGAATTGACACAGAGAAATCTTAATCATTATCAAGAGTCTTAAGAATCTCTTTGGTGTAATTGATGGAAAAATTAAGAAAAGATTCAAAAGGTATACAGCATTATCAAAAAATTTGGGCTGGAGAGATGACTCAGAGGTTAAGACACTTGCCTCCAGTGCCTAAGGCCCCAGGTTCAATTCCCCAGTACCCACATAAGCCAGACCCATACGGTGTGGCCCTGGTACTCTCTCTCTCTTTCTCTCACACTCTCTGTATCTCTCTGCTAGAAAATGAATAAATAAAATATTTTTGAAATTTTTTATAGTACATATCTAGAGAAAAACGGCAGTGTATATTCTATTTTCAAGTGCACTGATACTGTTCACCAACATAGAACATACTTAGGTCCTAAAATGAATCCCAGAAAACACTTTTCTCATAATAAGTATATTCTTAGACAAAGTAGAATTAAATGAGAAATTGATAACTGAATGGTATTTAGAATTTGAATGGGGTCCTTATAATTTACTCATAGGACAAGAGAAAGCACAGGCAGTCAAGATTGCAAAATGTTTGCAGAGTCTGATGGCCTGGATTTGATTTCCCACTACTCATGTAAAGCCACATGCACAAAGTGGTACATGTGCCTGGAGTTCAGTTCCAGTGGCAGGAAGCCCTGGTGCTCCCATACTTACTCCGTCTGTCTGTGTCTCTCTGTGTCTCTCTGTTTCTTTGTCTCTCTCTCTCTCTCTTTCTCTCTCCTCTCTCTCTCTCAAATCAATAAATAAAATTATTTTTAAAAGGAGAAATATCAAGGAAAATTACCAAATATTATTGACTGAAATTGAGTATAGTATATGAAAATATATGAAATGTGTCTGAGGCAGTGTTGAATATTATGATGTAAGCAGATGATAGGGAATATGAATAAGGAAAGCAGTAAAATAGAAAATATTTTAAAGCTACATAAAATTGAAAAAACGGTAAGCCAGATGTTAGAAAAATATAGAAACAAATGAGGATGATTAAACATCATGAAAAGATCAGTCATTTGTTAGCATGTATAAGAATAACACTATTAAGACCAACAAATTAAACAACTTTTGTTAAACAAACAAGCCCAAGAAGACACAATAAAGCTAAGAGGAGAAAAACAGCTTTAAAAACAGAAAATCATTTTTGCAGTTTCTTGCAAGGGTAGACATATACTTACACAGCTCATCAATTCCTCTCGGGAATTTTCCCAAGAGAAATTAAGTATGCATCTAAGCAAAGATGAAGGAATGTTTATTACTGTTGTATTCATAGTAGCCAAAACTGGCTATGATTCAAACACCCATGATCAGGAAAATAGTTAAATAAAATGTAGTACATACCAATGAAAATAAAAGAATGCACAACAAAAAGGAGCAATTACTATTACAGGCAATACAGGTTAATCTCAAAAACATTACACTGAGTAAAAGAAGCTATACATATGTAAATAGTACATATTGTATGGCCGTATTCATATGAGACTCTAAAAATGAAATCTATAGTGACTCAGAGCAGCTCTGTGGTCATCAGGGACCAGATCTGGAGGGAAAGTTAACTGGGGAGGAGCCCAAGTGTATGTTTTTTTGGTTAATCCAAATGTTATATATCTAGCTGTAATAGTAATTACCTATCAGTATGCACATGCTAAGACTCAAACCATACACAACAAAATGCTTAATTAGCTACATTCTAAACAAACATTTGGGTGACTTTCTAAGCACAGAACTGAATAAGATTAATGTGAAGATGAATTAAGTAACAATTTGGTACTGAGTTGAGTTCAGAACTGATATTAGGAGAGCTCTTTGGATCAGGCGCTATAGCAGTCATTCCACATACCTTTATTCTCCAGTTATCCCCAACATCCTCTTTAATCCGGTTTAACCAAGACTCATTGAACCAACCTACATCACTAAAGCAAAAACACAAATGCTAAACATTAAAATGTCTTTCTTATATAAAAAAAACAAATTAAATCAAGAAAGTTATTGTATAGTTTTTTTAAATCGCCCTTAATAAGTTTAGCAAATATTTAGATGAATCCACTAAATTTTTTGAAATTTCTAAGAATGTAATTTGGAATTTCTCATATTAACTAAGTCACTAACAGCTTCAATTTAGCAAACATTTAGTAAATATTTAATACTAGGCATCCTAGTACCAGGAAGGTAGAATAGTTCCAACCCTGAAAAAATGGGAAGAAAGTGTCTACTATGTATCAACATTTCATTCTGCTTGATGTGTTTTTACATTATTTCATGTATAATATTTCATCTATAATATTTCATTTATAATACTTGGAATATTATATATCTCAAGTATTATAGTAACTGGGCCTAGGATATTTTATCCTCAATTTTCCATTTAAAGACTAAACGATGAGCGAGACAAAGTGTGAATGACACTATTGTATGGCAAAGCCCAAAATAAATTTGTGAGTCTAAAGTGGACTTTAACTGAGAAATAAGATAAAACACTTAAGTTTAATTAAAAATAAGGCCCCATAAAAACAACAACAAACAGAAAATAATTGGCTACTGCTTGTACAATTCATAAGCCCCCATCCCATGGACCTCCAGTTGTTGGGGGCAGGGAAGAGGGAAATGGGGGTACCATCAAAAGACTTGTTTACACAGTTTGTAATTATTAACACTAAAAAAGAATAAGACCTCACATTAACATTGAAGATCCAGACAAATAATTGCTACACAAATACGTACATATTCTTTAAGGTTTTGATAAATATTTGAATACATATAGCAAACTATACTAACTATATTCCAAGCAAATAATTAAATGACTTGAAGCACAGAACTGAATAATATTGATATGAAGAAGAATTAGGTAATATTTTGGTTCTTACTGAAATAGCCATTAAAACAAGTAAACAAGAACAAATGACTGGGAAGAATGTGATAAACATTCTAAGGACAAATCTTGAAGACCTCACAAAGGCCTTTAAGAGACTTCATCCAAATACCTAGATTCTTACTTTATTGGCAAAACGACTAAAGTGTGGGGATAGAAACTTGCATTGTTTACCAAGGTTGGATCTTAAAATTTAAAAAAATGCAAAACTGAAGACTCACATACCCCTCCACCTTTCTGATTCGGCTTCAGAAGCTACAAGACATCACTGTGATAGGCTAATGAAAAAAACAGGCTTCACCATTTTTAATTCAATTATTTAAATTTTGCAACTGTGATCAACCTTTCCCAGATGTGAAAACTACAACTATAAAATTAACTTATATAATTGTATAAATGATATGCTGTTAAACACGTTTATCTGAAATGATGAATTTTAATGACTCAAAAGTATCAAAAACACATTTTCTATTTATAACAGATTAATGAAGTTCTCAGGTAAAAGAGGTATGTCAGGTGGAATAATTAACTTTTATATTAACTAAGACCACAGTACCAAATATTAGATAAACCACATTTAAATGCTGCTACAAAGGTACTTTTAGATACCATTTAGGACAATCAACTGACTAAAATGCATGACCCACCAGAAAGAAAATGAGCCTCACTATTATATGAATGCCAAAAAAAACTAACATCCCTGTATGGTGCTGGAGAGCACATGGTTCACCTGGTGCTACTGTGACCATCAGGTAGAGTGCTGGAAAGTCCAGGAGGTCAAAGAACAACCACCCCATGGATAAACGGACCTCTACTATCATCCAACAGCACAAAGGTACCAAATCCCACTTATGCATATAGAAATGACACCCGAGCGAGGTGTGGTGGCTTATGCCCACTCTCCTAGCAATCAGGAGGCTGATGCAGGAGGATTTCTGTGAGTTAAAGGCCGTCCTAGGCTATATAGTGAGTTCTAGACCATTCTGGGGTAGAGTTAGAGGACCCCATTTCAAAAACTGAAACAAGCTGAAAAGTAGTATCTTTGTATGGCACTGTTGAAGGAAGTGAATGGAGATCAACTTTTCATCCAAACCAATGCAAGGTTATCCTCACATGCAGGAACAAGGTACACATCCTAACATGAACAATAGCATCCTGAAATCAAGATGCACCCTCTTCAGAATGCTTGGTTCTGATCCAGTATCTAAAACTACATAACATAAAAGCCAACCAAGCTATAGATAAAACATTAAGAAATATTTTAAGAAAGCCGGAGAGCAAGGCATATTTTTGGATGACTACCTCCCCTTCCTCTGTTAACAAAGAAGTTAACATGTTGACTATAAAATCTGTGTATTCAAATCTAATCATTTGAAGATGTTAAATAATTATAATTTTAATATCATTTTAAGGCATTTTTCTAAGAATGGCATAGGGATTTGCTGATCCATCTATAGGTTTTATATTAAAATCAGTTTAGCAAACCTTTACAAGATAGTGTTAACCAATAAATAATCTGATATTTTACTTGATCTTAGCCAAAAGACCGAGAAGTCATACAAATACATTTCTCTGACTATAGAGCAACAAAACAGAATTTTAGTCTCCAAGTATAGTAATCATGATTAGTAAGATACAGGTACAGAAATGTCATTTTTTGTGCTACTATGGGTACAGCTCATATTGTAGGCTA
Source organism: Zapus hudsonius (assembly GCA_004024765.1). Taxonomy (NCBI): domain Eukaryota; kingdom Metazoa; phylum Chordata; class Mammalia; order Rodentia; family Dipodidae; genus Zapus; species Zapus hudsonius. Next base: position 7,760 of record PVHP010033703.1, read on the forward strand.
CAATCATAATTCTTGGGCTGTGCCTGGCAAATATTAAGGAATAATGGGTTTAGAAATGTTCAATATGATTATATAAAATGAGTCCAGCCAAAGCTGAATTACTTTACTAGTTGAGAATGCAGCCCAGTCTTTATAATTTCATATTTCATTCATTCATTGGATGATTAGTACTCATAAATTACAATTAATTTATGAATAGATCTTTAATACTTTTTCCAAATTCTGACTTTTATGCTTTAATAATCTCCAGGAAGAAACTCTCCAAGCACTGATATTTTAAAATGACAATAGTATATCTAAAGGATTATCATAGGCAAAACATCATTTAACCTTTCTTGTTATAGTTATTAACTTTTTATAATTAAAGGCTGGAGAGATGGCTCAGTGGTTTAGGGTGCTTGCTTGCAAAACCTGACAGCTTGGTTTGATGCACAAAGTGGCAAATGTGCCTGGAGTTCATTTATAGTGGCAAGAGGCCCTGATGTGCCTTTTCTCTGTCTCTTTCTCCTCATTCTCTCTCTGTCTTTATTTCTCCTTACACATGAAAAAGTAAAAATTAAATTTTTAAAATTAAATTTAAAAAGTTGTATCTTTATTGCTATTATCTTTTTGCTTTTATAGTTATCTTGTAAACGTGTCTAGTACACATTCAAAGATCTCTTGAATACAAACCCTAATCACTTAGATAATTAAAATGCATCCTCTATGAACAAGCATGGAATAATGAGGTGCTGAATATTTTTGTTCTCTAGTTGCAAAAAAAGCCCTGGTACCTTGTCTGACTGTTTACTGGATGGGATAAAGTTTCAATGACCTGAAGAATAAAAGTCCAAGTGTTCTACCTTGGTACTGAGCATAGAATTCTTGTTAGGTATCGTTTGATCACTACTCACATTTGATGAAGAACTTGTGCCATGGTGACTCCATTAGTCAGCTGTTTGACATCTTGACAAGGCGAGGCAGTCTTGAATGTCTGCAGCTAAAATTACATAAAGCAAATGATCTTACTGCTTCAAAGTCCCCACAGGGTAGCATTAAAGAATAAAAAGCAACTAAACCTTCACTCACACTACTTGATAGGAAAATAAAAATCTAGAAATGTTGTATCTTAAGTTACTTATATTTTACCCATGAGCTCTGAAACAAACAATGACTTCTGCTTGCTGCAGAGCCTGGAGTCCATTCATGAGTTTTTTCTGGCTACTTGGGCTCCAGCTATTACTTTTGAATCTCTGTTTTTAAAACACTCATACACACCTTAAAAAGAGAAACAAGACTGCTGAGAAGATGGCTCAGTGAATAAAGTGCATGCTACTCAAGCCTGGGTATCGGAGTTTGGATCCCCAGGTGCCACGGGAAAAGTGGGAAGCAGAGGCAGTTCTGCAATCCCAGCACACTGACAGCAAGATGAGAGGAGAAGACAGGAGAATTTCCCAGAACTAGTAAGAGACACCCTGGCTCAAAAGCAGTAGAAAGCTGTGACTGGAGAGATGGCTCAGCAATTAAGGTGCTTGCTTGTAAAATCTGACAGCCTGGGTTTGATTCCCCAGTACACACATAAAGCCCAGATGAACAAAGTGCATGTGGAGTGCATTTGTGGTGGCGACCCTGGCACACCACCCATTCTCTCTCTCTCTCTCTCTCTCTCTCTCTCTCTCTCTCTCTGTCTCTGTCTCTCTCTCTCTTTCTCTCTGTCTCTCTCTCCTCTCCTTTCTGCAAAGAAACAAATGATTTTTTAAGCGGAAGGCGAGAACCAACCCTACAAAACTATCCACTGACCTCCACATTCCCCATTATTCATGTCATAGCATGAATGCACTTGTACTCACATACATGAACACACATACACTAAATTTTTAAAAATGGAGTGGAATGGTAGCACGTTTTCAGAATAGTAAATAAAAGATAGGGAGGCTTTTAGAAGACACATTACAATAGAGCTGAGATGGACCATATTCTTTCTGAAAATCTAATCTCAACCTATAATCATCTTGAATTAAATATTTTGATTCTTTTTCCCACAAACATTCATCTCCTTCACTAGATATAATTCCTATGTTTACCACTTAATTACAAAACCCAACAGAATTCCCAACCACCATAAGTCGGTTAAGTGGTTCTGCTATTCTGAGATTCTAAAACTCAGTTTTATTATTTGAAAACAAGACAGAAGGATGAAATGTGCAGACTAAAGCTAGCCACCATTACTTTTCAAGTATGTGAAGATACTTCACTGAATTCTTTCTCTACATGGGCACTGTAGTACAGAATGGGATCATAACAGAAAACAACCAAGCATCTACCACCAAGTAGCTGCTGTCAAGAGAAGAGAAAATGACACACATCAGTTTCATGATAACAGTATACATAGAATGTTTTCAAAAAAGACAATCATTGCCGAATCTAATTATGATTTGTATTTAGGAAAGAGTTCTTGGAGATATCTGGATGGAAGATATTTGAAAGATGAGTGGAAAAATTTCTAAGAAAGGGCCCAAAGAAAGAAGCTTCAGGAAATAGGAATATGATAGAAGTGCAGACACAAGGTAAAAGATACGAGTTTTAGGGAATATGCATTTCAGTATCACTGGATTTGTGTTACAAAGAAGGATAGGAAAGACACAAAGAAGGTTGAAGGCAGACACCAGAGGACTGAAGGGCCAGGACAAGAATGATTGTCTCTGATCAACTAAATAATTTTAAAGCAAATGATAATAATTTTAAAGCCAACCACGATATAAATAAAACATTAAGAAATATTGTAAGAAAGAAAAAGAGTAAGGCAAGGTTGATGGGAGAATTAAATGAAATAGCAAACATACTTAGGTCAGTGTGTTATACATAGTATACTCTCAATAGCTATTAGCTGGTTTCTAAATTGTAACAATCTAGGAAAGACAACTTACAAGTGGGTCTTATGCATGTGACCTTTTAAGAAACTCTACCCTTGGGTGATTTTGGCATATTCCAGAGGAATCAGCAGTTAGGTAGCTCTATTCTGAGTCAGGGAGAGCAGGTAGAAGGCTACTGCAAAGGTCCTGTTGACAAGGAAGCATCAACAGTTCAGACCCAGATAATAGGTTGAAATATAAAACAAGGACAAGTTTTCAAATGGGTGACAAAAATGGAAGAGAAACCCCAGGACTTAGGGCACCTCTAAAAGAAAAACCAATGGCTCCCATTGGTCAATGACTTCTTACACATTAACTTTTCATGTGCAATGTAAGATACATCGTTAGCTTTTTACAAAATGGGTCTTGGTGACTTTAAGATATTTTTTGGAATATTTAGCAAAAATAATGCGACGATAAGTGTATATACAAGAAGTTGCCTCTGCCACTATGTTCACATGAGTATCAATTTCTCGTGCTCTAAAAACAACTCTAAAATAAAGTAGATAACAGGGGATATAATTTAATTTGGCCAAGCTGAAAAACTTTTTAACAAAGAATAGTGAATAGATGAAAAAGCTGAGTGCGGGGAGAGGAAGGGAGGAGAATGAGGCCAAAGCAGAGAGACAAGAAAGATGGATCCTTCATACAACTTTACAGAAATGAACAAGTTTATACTGAGTGGGTGGGTGTCTATCATTAAACACACCTTATGACAAATAACACCTTAGTTTCTTCTATATTTTTAAATAAAGCAAATAAAACGAACTACTTTAATATAAAAAAAATCACAGAAATTAAGGAAGAGAGGTTGTTTTACAACTGATAGCAAACAAAAATTCAATCTTAGATCAACTCCATCTCATATTCTGTTGTAGCTCCTCATATCAGAGACATTTATTTGTTTCCAGAACTTCATAAAAATAATTCATCCATTAATAATTTTCCCAGTTTTCATATATTTATTTTTATTCCTGTCTTCATCTGACTGTGAAAGTCAAAGCGCAAAATCAGTAAGAACTATTAAAACCATTTGGTTCAATGTTCTATTGGTGAAAGCTGCTAAGTTCAAAGACAGTAAAAGACAAACTTAACAAAAGTCAGAATTAAATTTATCTTCACACGAACTCTCCTATCATGTCAGTGATGCCATTTTACACCTTAACCCTGAATTTTCTGATTACGTTAACACTGGCTCCACCCTTCTCCTGGTACTAAAAGCACAGCGCTGCTTCCTACTATCTTCACACCTTAGTGATTTGGTCTCATCATATAAATGCTGCTACTTCTCCTCAGCACACATTACTTAGCATGCTTAGGAGTATATCAGAGGCCAGATATTATGACAAGTATATTTCTTCTTCTTCTTTCCCTCTGGCTACAGCCAAAGGAGACCATCATATACATTATTGCTAATGGCACTCCCTTGTGTTCTACTTCATGTAATCAACGATTCTTCCGTGATACAATTAGAAATTCACCCCCCTGTAATCTATAAAAATCTCCAGCTACATATATCAGTTAGTGGCAAAATACTGGTCTCAGAGGTCAGAGCCAAAACAAATATTTTTACTACCACCACTTGGATTCAATGTCCGTGGAAGATTCTTCTTGGAGGCAGAGTTAAAACAGATCAGGCAAGGGCTCTGCTGTCAATCAGCTTTTTGGATGTCTTCAGAAAGTGTTAAATATTTAGCTATGACAGAAAGAGGTAAACAATTTATATTGAGGATGGGGTGGAAAACGGTCACTAGTTTAAAAAGTGTTGTTGAGCTGGAGAGATGGCTTAGTGGTTAAGGGGTTTGCCTACAAAGCAGAAAGACCCGAGTTCAATTGCCTAGTACCCATATAAAGCCAGATGCACAAGGTGGCACATGTGTCTGAAGTTCATTTGCAATGGCTGGAGGTCCTGGTGCACCCATTGTCATTCTCTCTCTCTTTCTCTCTCTATCTCTCTCTTTCTCTGCCTACTCTCTCAAATAAATAAAACGTTATTTTAAAAAAGAAGTGTTGTCACTGAACAATCTGACCAGAAAGGCAACATTGGTCCAAGACCTGAATGGTGAAAGCAGTCAGCCATTGGAAGAAGTAGAATATTTTTATGCAGAGGAAAGAGAAGATTAAAACAAAGCATAGCTTCTTGAGGAATTAGGGAGAGATATAGCTCCATAGGCATAGAAGGGTGACACGAGGTGCATTTAGAGAAAGTTGCAGAGGCTGAGCAAGATCAATGGCTGACAAAGGCAAAAAAATGACCAGGGTGAAGTTCACTGGATACAAGATAGAAGAAAATTTCAGAAAGGAAATTTCAAGTAATAGCTTACTGGACTGGGCTAACTGGTAAGAGTGAAAGTCTTACCAGAAGAAAAAAAAAAAGAAAAGAAATTTAAGTGAATGAGAGATAAAAGGTAAAAGGTGACTTTAAGAAAAGAAATTTTACTGGAAAGAAACAAAAAAAGGGGCCTATTTTAATATGGAGCACATGAGGTGAAGTACTGAGTTTCTTTTTTTAAAAGTGAAGATTTGAGCAAGTGTATCCTACAGAAAGGAAAAAATAGGTAATGGAGAGAATGAAGCCATAAATGGTTGGACTTGGTGATGCAGGCCTATAATCCCAATTTATTGGGAGACTAAGCAGGAGGATCAAACCTCAGGAAAGAAGAGAGAGGAGAGAGAAAAGAGAAAAAAGTAAAGAATGAACTAGAGGGAGGGAGGGAGGGAAAGGAGGGAGGATGGAGAGAGGGCAGAAGAGAGGGAAGGAGGGAGGGATGGAGGGAGGATGGATGGATGAATGGATGGATGGAAGGGAGAGAGAAACAAATACAGAAAGCAATTAATGAGAGAGTAAAACTTTAGAAAACTTGGGACAGGTTCTAAAGCCAGAGCCATGGCTATGGAAGTGGTCATTTGCCCAAGAGGAAGCAAAGCTGTAGTGACAAGTAGAATACTGATAAAGTACTTTGCTAAGAAGTATTAGTAAGAACTATCCAGTTATTCTCAAACATCAAGCTGGACACTGTTGGAGAGAAAGGTTTACTACCAGAAGCAGCGTTAGAAGTTTACTTGGACATTCATTTTTCTCCACAGTGTAAGTGGCCTGTGAGAACACTGCAGAAGCAAATAACCACCTGTCCTCTGTCATCTGTGATTCCTTGTTTGGTTCATAGTAGTTTTTTGTTTTGTTTTGACTTGATGGAATTTTTCCTTCCATTATACTTATAATTATACACAGCTTTGTCTACTATTCCAATTAAAATTGGTTCCTCAGAGCCTTGCACAAAACAAAAAGTCAAAAAACACTGCTTAAAGAATGAATATACACCCATAATGCTTAAATATCACAAGAAACCTGCACTTCACATTGAAGTCAGTGACATCATAAAGAACCAAGTTTACCATCTCAGTCAGATGAGGTTTAGAGCACGAAATAACACACAAGGGTACACCCTATAATTAACCACTTGTTTTAACAAAACAGATCATTAAAAGTAATGTTGCCTTGTTTCCTTATAGTCTTAAACATAACATTTAAACCCAAATACCTACTTTAAAGGGAAGTACAAATTAATGGTTAATTGTTTTATATTGTGAAACTCCATTCACTTCCACAATGCAAAAGCTTTAAACCCTGATAGCTTCCAATGACCTTCCAACACTTCCAAAGATCTTTCAAATCCCTCATTCTTTGGAGTTACCTCTGCATCAAGAGATGGCTAGGAAATCTCATCAAGGATTACCTCCTTCTGATCCAGTCTGCTTACATTCCATTCTGCACACTCTCCCCTACACCCAACTATACAACTGGTTTGGGGTATCATCAACATCACCCTGTGTACCATCCCTTGCCCAATATGGGTTTGGAACCACACCTGCATACCAGTTCTGTGCTTGTCTAAGCAATTCCAAGCTACTGTCACCATGATGCTACCTGGAATACTGAAGGCATGCAACATCCATGAACACTTAACATGGATCAAGGGTAAACAAAAATGCCAAGTCCTTTCAAGAAAAAAAAATGTTATTTAGGAGCTGGGAGGTGGGGGGAAGTGGGGAGAGGAATCCCAAGACAGACTTTTCCTTTACCAAGACAGACTTTTCTCCACCCCAAGAAATACGTGGGCAACATCTTTTAAGCGGCTCCTATAAAACTGAATGTCCTGTGATCCCCAAAGGAGCAGTTTCCTGGGAAAAAAATCCAAGCCACCTCTGACCACCACCTGTGTGCATCCGGCACAGGATGGCGGGGCTGGCGAGGAGGGTGCCCCTGGGTAATCCATCCAAGCGGGCAAAGGTCTCCACGGGAAGTCAAACGGATGAGGACAGCTGATGGCTCTGCAAATGCAGAGTTGACAGGGCGGGCAGAGGCGGAAATGCGGCAGCGCCCGGGGTCCAGGGCGCTGACACCCCCCAGCTCCCCTCCCGCCCCCGGCCCGCACTCACCCAGATGATGAGGCTGTCACACAGCGGCAGCTCCGGCTCCGGCAGCGACTGCGCCTCCTCCATGGCCGGGCCGTCCTCCTCCTCTTCCCCAGGTCTCCCGCCGGGGCCGACGTCCACGACCCGCTCGCCGGGAAAGCTCCGTGGCCAGGCCCCGCGCCCGCGTCGCTCACGCGCGAAACCTCACGCAGACGTCGCGGCGTCAGCTCCACCTCGGCCCCCCACCCCCGCACCCCCCCCACCGGCCCGCCGCCGCCGCCGCCGCCGCCGCGCTGCACCTGAGCCCCGCCCCGCCCCGCCCCCCGCGCACCTCGGCGCTGAGTGACACGCGCCAGAACCAATCACAATGAAGTAAGACGGCGGGTGGGGGCGGGCCCAACGGGAACAGGTCCCGCAGGAAAAGCCTCTGATTGGACACGCCTCAGCCAATCACGGAGAAGCCCGCCCATCCGCCAGGAGAGGCTAAGAGGTTTATGACCTGGCAGGTGCAGTGGGCGGGGCCAGGCTGGCCCCGCGCGTGCGTGGTGGGCTGAAGCCGCGGCTCAGGTCCCTGTCCTGCGGGGGACAGGTGCGGGGACTGCTCGGGGTCACCTTCCTTCCTCCCGCTGCACCTGCAGGCTGCACCTGCGAGAACCAGGAATTCAAACCCCTTGGGGAAGGAGGACAGGCCTTGAAAAGAAATATTTCCATTGGCAGACGTGGCCAAGCAATGTTTTCCTAAGGAAAGGAAAAATACCTTAATTCTGCCTAAAATCGAAGACGCTTTCACAGAACCACAGAGGGCTGGTAATTTCATTTTAAATGGGGCAAAATGAAAACCTTTTGAAAGGCAGGGAAGATACCATTGTATGCATTTTCTTTTTTTAAACTTAAGGCTGAAAAAAAATTACCTTTTGCTGAAAAAAAATTACCTTTTTCTGAAAATGTCAGGGACCTGGGGCATAAAATTGGAAGGTCTGGGTTCTGACAAAATGGCTTGGGTTATTGGAATATTGGAATATTCGTAGTCTTGCTGTGATCATTACTTAGCTCAATGATAAATTCATCCGTTCAGGCTCTGCATTTAAAAGCAAGCTGGCTCTTTTAAATTGCTGTGGTTTTATATTTAGACATTGAGAGTTTATAATTTCAATGACTGAAATTAAAAGCCCCCGAATAAAGATCATTCTCATTCTAAGAATACTGTACACTCATTGGCCATTGACTCCTGATGTTATTGTTATTGTTAATATTGTTACTGTTATTGCAGAAATTAATGTGTTTGGAGTTATTTTTATATTCTAAACCCTGGGAATGTGACTTCATGAAAATTATGAGATTTAGAAATAGAAGACTGGGTATGAATTGTAACATTTCCCCCCCACTGGCTATTGATATCAGCTATATCCTATTGTAAAGACACCAGACCCCACACTACCAAAAAAATAATTATTGTAATTGATATGTAAGCATGCATTGTAAAAAATAATGTAACTTGTAAATTGTAAATTTTGCAATATGAGTTACTATAATACAGTTAAAAGCATAGGAGAACATTAGTTACTGGGAAGCACCGATTAAATTATTAAGAAATTTAATGAGTGTAACTGAGAAGCGCACAGGTAAAGCTATCCTTCTGAGCTCTGCACGATAGAAAATAAATTCTCAGTTAATACTAGATCTGATGGGAAAATTGGGAGGGATAATCACTGAGTTCAGAAAAAAATATTTGAATATTTCAAACATTGAAAGTTCAGAAAAGAACTCACTGAAACAGAGCAACCAAAAGCCAAAATATCAGGAAGAAATGTGTAATACACAGTTGAAATAAACATTTTAGGAATTTTTGAGGTATTAACAAGATTTAAAATATTTTTATCATTTAAACATATCATTAAAATTCTGGCTATATTCTTTTTAATTTTTTTAATTTTAAAATATTTTATTTATTCATTTTCAAGCTGAGAGAGAGAGAGAGAGAGAGAGAGAGAGAGAGAGAGAGAGCACCAGAGCCATCACCTTGTGGGTCTGGTTTATGTGGGTCCTGGGGAATTGAACCGGGGTCTTAGGCACTGGAGGCAAGTGCCTTAACCGCTGAGCCATCTCTCCAGCCTTCTTTTTAATTTTTAATTGTTTTTTATCTTTCTGTTTTATTTTAGCATAATAATTTCCAGTTGTATCCATTTCTCTGCAAATGTCATGTCATTTTGGTATGACTATATAATTTTATTATGTATATAGCTTATTTTCTTATTCATTTATCTGTTGATGGGCATTTAGGCTGGTTCTATTTCCTGGCTAATGCAAACAGTGCAACTCTAAACATAGCTGTGCAAGTATTTCTGGGGTATGTTGTCTTGTACCTAAAAGTGGTATAGCTGGATCTTATTTTCAGTTTTTTAAGCAACATCCATACTGATTTCCACAGGGATTGTTCTCTTGCACTTTCCTACCAGAATTGAATAAGGTGCAGAAGTTACCTACTCATAGTTAAACAAAATAATCAACCAGAAGCAGTTTTCGGAAAGAAAGGGGTTGTTTGGGATTCTACTTTCAAGAAGTTTCATTGTGGTGAGTGAGGAAGGCATAGCACCAGCCTCTAGAGCATCAATCATATCAGCAGGAAGGAAGCATTAAGTGTGATCTTGCTAGAGCACAGGCAAGCAGAGCTAGACTATAAAACCCCAAGGTCTGCCTCCAGTGACACACCTTTCCACCTCCCAGTGTCTCCTCCAACTGGGGATTAAGGCTGAGGCATTATCACTACTGCATCTGCCACACTAGCTGGCTGTGATTTAATTTTTTATTAGCATATATATACCAAGATGCTCAGTATCATGTGTTATTAGAGAAAACCCCCTTAAAACCAGGATGACACACCCATTTATGCATTAGATAGTCTCCCCCACCATGGGTCTTAAGATCTTTCCACCACCTCTTCTGCAAGTTTCCCTGAGTCATGGTGGGTGAGGTTTTAAGTTTGCTTAACTGTTGAATGAATCTCTGGGTTTTGGACTATTTTGGGCACCCTTGGTGTCTATCTCCATTATCCTTCCATAGGATATCTGGCTTGCTGTGGAGGTAGCTTAATAATTTTTATCTATGTATATAATGAATTTTGATCATAATCTCTTCACGCTACCTTCTCTCTTCTGCTCTCACACCTCCCTTTCACTGAATCCCTTCTTCTTGCCAACCAGTCCCTCATCCATCTTGATGTCTTTATTTTTTCGTGTGTGTGTGTGTGTGTGTGTGTGTGTGTGTGTGTGTGTGTGTAGCTGAGTCTGCTTAGCATTGCCTGTATGAGCATAGGTTGAGGATTACTTATCAGAGCACATGCAACTGACTAGTGGCTACCTCACCAAAGAAAATTTCTTCCCTTCCCCCAACAAACATTAACTGCTAATAACTGCTCCTCCATTATCCATGATGAAATGTTCAAGGGTCCAATATTGTGTGTGTCTTTTACAGATAATGACAGTTGCTATGAGGTTGTGAATACAATAGTCCATGTCCTATCTTGAAGTCAGCATTCTGTAACACAACTCCCCACCTTCTTCTGGCTCTTAACATCTTTCCACTCCCTCTTTCACAATGTTCTCTCAGCCTTGGAGGATTGTTATAGGTGTCTAATTTAGTACTTAGCATTCCACAGTCACTTATTTATATTCTGTACTTTAACAAATCTTCCTAATAGTCACTGCCAACTGCAGAAAGAAGCTTCTCTGTCCAAAGGTGAAGCAGCACTAATCTTTGGCAATTTGATGAGTACAACATACCCATCTACCCAAAAAGCAGTAGTAGCCTGTGACTTCCCCGGCCACAAGGGCTGTTGACTAGGTTTCCAGTACCATCCCATGAAGTAGGCTTCCAATCCAATCAGAGATCAATTAGTTCCCCTCATAATGGTCATGCCAGTTGTCATGGTTTGATACAGGTGTCCCCCACAAACAATTTAATGTGTTCTGATAGATTGATCCTCAGCTGATGGCAGTTTGGGTTTTACAGCCTCGATGAAGCTGTGTTGTTGGGGGTGGGCTTATGGGGGTTATAAGCCAGCTTCCCCTTGCTAGTATTTGGCACACCTTCCTGCCGCTGTTTGCAGTGCTGTGGCAGAGGCCAAATAAACCCATTCCTCCACAAGCCACTTTTGTTTGGGTTCTTTCTGGGCAGCAACTAGAATGCTGACCACAACAGTTTTGGTACCAGGATGTGGGGTCATCTGTTGCTGCTAGAACCCTGATTCCGTGGCTTTGGTCTTCTGGAAGTGATCTACAGGAGGAATGTGGAAGGATTTGAAATCTCGGCCTAAGAGATGCCTCGCAGTGTTGTGAGTACAGCTTCGTGGATCATTCTGGTCAGAGTTGAAAGACCTGAATGTAATGAGAACTATGGACTGTGAGGTTTGGCTTATGAGGGGGAGAAAGAACTT
>PVHP010033704.1:0-19472 GCA_004024765.1 Zapus hudsonius
AGATAGATAGATAGATAGATAGATAGATAGATAGATAGATAGATAGATATAGAGAGCAAGGGAGCACGCCAGGGCAACCACCTTGTGGATTTGGATTATGTGGGTACTGCGGAATTGAACCAGGGGCCTCAGGCACTGGAGGCAAGTGCCTTAACCACTAAGCCATCTCTCCAGCCCATGAAGATTTAATTCTCTATGTAAAATTAAACAAGCACACCCATTTCAGTAATATGCAAATTTGCTTTTGTCTTTTTTTTTTTTTCCCCTAGGTAGGGTCTGGCTCTAGTCCAGGCTGACCTGGAATTCACTATGTAGTCTCAGGGTGGCCTTGAACTCACTGCGATCCTCCTACCTCTGCCTGTGCTGGGATTAAAGGCGTGCACCACCACTCCCAGCTCTAGAGTTTTACTCTAATCCAGGTTTTATTTGGGTACTGGGAATTGAACCTGGGTGTCAAGTTTTGCAAGCAAGTGCCTTTAACCACTGAGCCATCTCTCCAGCCCTCCGTTATTTATTAATGCTTTTCTTCTCCTCTTTCCTCCTCTCCCTCCTTCCCCTCTTCTTTATTTTTACTTATTATTTTGGGGTTGAAGTAGGGTCTCACTCTAGCCCAGGCTGACCTGGAATTCAGTATATAGTCTCAGGGTGGCCTCCAACTCAGGTGATCTCCTACCTCTGCCTCCCAGTGCCAGGACTCATGCCACACCACACCCTGGGTGTGGATCAGTGAACTCTGGCTGGCAAGGTCAGCGAAGCCCTCAAACAGAAGCTGGACCTAGGACTGTGAGTAGGAATGTGACAAGGACAGGCCTGGGCTTTCCTGACCAGGAGCACTGAGAGTCTAGAGGCTAACCTGACATGTATGAAGAGAGAGAGGCTGTGGAAAACCAGGCTGGGAAGCACCACGGGGGACAGGCTGAATAGGACTTTTATTCTGCATGCGGTCAGAAACAATTGAGGATTGTAGAGTGGACCACCACCAGAACATGAGCTAATGTTTTGCGCCTCTGTCAAGGCATTGTTCCCTCACCTACCCTTTGAAGGGACAGTTACAGTAGTAGCCTCACTTTGCAGCTGGAAGGAACTATTTTCACACTTGAATCTCTTTTCTAGCATGAAAACTGACTCCAATTACGAATATATTTTTCTAAAGTTCTTAGGGTGAAAAACTAGATTATTTCTGTATATGGGTAATAAGATAATAAACAGCAGAAACTGAGGATCTCTTGGTTTCCAAGAAAGGAATAGTTGTTCCTCCTCAGGCCGGTCAAAACATGAGCAGCAGCTGGGCCCTCTCTAAATTCCTTGACTTCCGGGCTTAGGATTCAGACGTTTTAGCAGAAGTAAGAGCATCAACTAAGACCAAACTCACAAGAGGCTGAGGCAGGAGGGTTGCAGTGACTTTTATGCCAGCTTGTGCTACAGAGCGAGACTTTGTCTCAAAGAAATAAAAATGGCTGGAGAGATTGCTCTCTGGTTAAGGCACTTGCCTGTAAAGCAGAAGGACCTGTGTTAAATTCCCCAGTACCCGGGTAAAGCCAGATGCACAAGGTGGCGCATGCGTGTAGAGTTCATTTGCAGTGGCTGGAGGCTCTGGCGAGCCCATTCTTTTTCCATTCTCTTTCTTTCTTTTTTTTTTAAATATTTTATTTGAGAGAGAGAGAGACAGAGACAGAGAGAATGGGCACAATAGGGCCTCCAAGCCACTGTAAATGAACTCCAGACACATGCGCCCTCTTGTGTATCTGGCTTTACATGGGCACTGGGGAATCAAACTCAGGTCCTTCTGCGTTGCAGGCAAGTGCCTTTACCGCTAAACCGCTTCTTCAGCCTATCTTGCTTTCTTAAATAAATACATAAGTAAAAAAATTTAAGCAAATACACACACACATATATGCTGGACTGAGATGGCTCAGTGGTTAACAAATACATAAATAAAAATTTTTAGCCGGGCGTGGTGGTGCACGCCTTTAATCCCAGCACTCGGGAGGCAGAGGTAGGAGGATCACCATGAGTTCAAGGCCACCCTGAGACTACATAGTGAATTCCAGGTCAGCCTGGGCTAGAGCGAGACCCTACCTCGAAAAAAAAATTTAAAGCATTTTTTAAAAATTGTAAGCTGGCCCGAGATGGGTCAGTGGCGAAAGGCACTTGCTTGCAAAGCCTGCTGGCCCAGGTTTGATTCCTCAGTGGCCAAAGAGAGCCAGATGCACACAGTGGCACATATGTCTGCAATGGCCAGAGGCCCTGGGGCCTCCATGGCATCTCTTCTGTCTTTTTCTCTGCTTGCAAAGAAATAAAATTATAAAGCTTTTAAAGGACAAAGGTTGCCTGTGTTTCATTTTCATTGGATTTTGTGGTTCTCGTTTCTCAGGAAGTAAACGAAGTTGAGCGCTGAGTGTTGCTGTTGGGAAGAGAGCAAGCAGTCGTGGGGAACGTGGCTTCCTCACCTCCATGACTCTAGGGGGGCACCACCTGAATTTTCGTTTCCAAGAGGTGCGTGTATTTGTCACCTGGACGCTGAAAACCGTCCAAGTTACATCACAGGCAACACTAGTGACCTAAGGCGGACGGGACAGGAATCCAGATGGCCGAGTGAGCTGGGAGCCCAGCCTCACGCGGGGGAAGCAGAGGGCCCACCTGGCTGCCACCTTGATTGGGTTTAGTTCAGGCAGGCGGGGCAGGATCGGATTTATTAGACCTGGAGGACGGAGCAGAGTCCACCCATGTCTGGGTGGGGCTGGGATCAGCAGGGTGCGTCGCAGATCAAGGTCAGGCACGAGTTCTAATCCAAGTTAGGAGTGTCCTAAGAAATCAGGTGTTCGGCATCTTCTGGATCTCTGTCCTGGTTCTCAACGCCAGGAACCCGATCTCTACAGGTGGACGCTCACCCACCCGCGCCGGAGCCTGGAAGGGAGTCCTCCCCTCCTCCAGCCCTTCCCCGTCACCCGAGGGAGGCGCAGCCTCTCCGGAGCCCAGGGCGCACTGCGCATGCGCGCAGCTCGGGCCTGGCTGATGCAACCCTCCGCGTGCGAGCAGCGGGACCGCGGGCGCGACCAATCAGCGCCGCGTGCCGGCCGGAGGCCTCCCCGCCCCCTGGGGCTCCGCCAATGACGCCGGGTGGCGCGGGGCGGCTGTCGTAAACGCCGTCAGTCCTTCGTCTCGGCCGCTGGTTTCCGGGTGTCGGGTCTCCTCGCCGGCCCTGCGGCCATCTTGACCGTCGCTTCCCCCCCGTCGGTCTGTCCAGCCAGCCCTTCCGGCCGCGCGTTTCCGGGGCTTCGTAGCCGGGCTGCCGCGGGAGGGTCTCCGCCGATGGAGGAGTAGGACGCCCGCCGCCAGGATGGGTGCGGTCTCGGCCGCCCGCGCGGGCCGCCCGGCTCCGAGGCGCGGAAGCCTCTGCTCCGTGTGGCTCTTCCGCCGGCGCGGGGATCGGCCGGGACCACCGACTCCATCGTGGGCCCAGGCTCTGTAGGCCCGCTCCGCGTCCACGGACCCGCCGGAGGAGGAGGATGGAGACCGGGACGTACCGACCTCGCAGACGGCCCTCCCCGCGGCCGGGCTTCTGGCTCCCGCTGCCCTTCCTCGGCCGGCGCTCCCCGACGCCTGCCGGCCTGGAGGACTCCGGGGAGCCCCCGCGGCCCGGGGCTCGGACTCGTCGCTGGACGAAGCTGCTTTCCCGGCTCCTAGCCCTTCTCCCCGGGCTGCTCCGGAAGCTGCTGGTGTGGAGCCAGGTTTTCGGAAGCATGATCCCCACTAGGTGGCTGGATTTCTTGGGGGGCTTCGGCGCCCCGAGAGCCTGGGGGGCCCGCGAGGAGCCGGCCGTGGGGCCGAAAGCCCTGCGGCTGGAGGAGGACCTGGCGCTGGACCCGAAGGCCGGAGGGACTCTGGACCCCGCGGCGCCCGCTCTGCTCCTGGAGCAGCACCTCTGGGGCGTGGAGCTGTGGCCCGGCTGCTGGCCGCCAGACGAGGGCCCTTCGCCCCCCGGACGTGTGCGCATCCAGAGCCTGGGAGGCCTCAGGGTGGTCTCCTACTGGTCGAGCCCCTCCTACCTGGGCGAGCTCGTCCATTTGCGGACCCTCGCCCCCGAGGGCTGCTGCTTCTCCCAGGACCGCTGTCATCCCCAGTCTCTGCGGGCGGAGATCCCGGCCGCTCCCGCGGAAGGCCTGCCCGAGATCCACCACCTACGGATGAAGCGGCTGGAGTTCCTTGAGCAGGCCGGCAAGGGCCCGGAGTTACCCAGCCCCGACCAGGATCACGGCTACCACAGCCTGGAGGAGGAGCACGGCCTTCTGCGGCGCGCGGAGAGCTCCCCCCCGGAGCCCCGCGACGGGAACGTAGACTCGGGGGTCCAAGAGGCCCCACGGGCTCGGGAGGAAGGCTGCCAGGCCGGCCAGCCCCCCGCGGAGCCTGGAGAGGACCGTCCGGGTGCCATCGACCCCTCGGACGTCGAGGAAGACCTGCCCGTGTCTGCCAGACCCGCGTGCAGCAACAAGCTGATCGATTATATCCTGGGAGGTGGCTCCAGTGATCTGGAAACCAGTTCCGACTCGGGAGGTGAGGACTGGGACGACGGCTTTGACAGTGACGGCTCGCTGTCAGAGTCTGACCTTGAATCCGAGTCTGAAGGCGCTCACCTTTGGAACTCTTTCTCCAGCGTAGACCCTTACAACCCCCAGAACTTCACAGCCACCATGCACTCTGCGCCCAGAACTGCTGCTGGGAACCCCTCGGGTTCGGGGAAGGATTTATCTGGTAACTCTGATCTGAGACCCCCGACCCCCGACCCGAATTCTGGGGAGGAAAATGACTGGGACTCCAGTGCAGATGAAGCAGAGAATCTCAGCCTCTGGAACTCGTTCTGTGATAACGATGACCCCTATAACCTACTCAATTTCAAGGCTCCTTTTCAGACATCAGGGAGAAAAGGCTCTTGTGACTCAAAGGCCCCTGAGGCCTCGGTGGCCTTTTCCGAGTGCCAGACCTTACTTTCCTGTACAGTGCGGCTCTTAGGGAGCCAAGAAAACGAATGTCCAGACTTGGTACAGCGGGAGGTCCTTTTTGAAGAAAGGTGCACGCAGATCAAGAGAAAAAAGGTGTGTTGCTTTGTTGTGATTCCATATGGTTAGGCACAGCGATTTGAGGTCTTTCGACGGCACGGTTATGTTTTGTGAGGAAGGCCGATTGACCCTGTAGAGAACATCCTGTCCAGCAGGAAGGTGCCAGTATATGGATGTTAGCAAGGAGGTGCCCTAAGGTATTAAGATGGATCTCTGTGTGCTATTTGTTTACAAATACTTAGCATTTTATTTGCATGAGCACAGTGTCTTCATTCCTGTCCTTAGAACCCACAGAGATGGTGCCAAGCAGCAAGCCAGGTGGAGCTGGTTGTTTGCCCTGAGAGTGCATGCCTGGAACTGCAGCAGAAGATGCAAGTTCTAGGTCAACTTGAGCCAGAGTGAGACACTGTCTCAAAGAGAGAGCAGGACATTTTGTTGTTGTTTTGAAGCAGCAGGGTCTCACTCTAGCCCAGGTTGGCCTTGAACTCCTGGCAGGCTTCCTGCCTTAGCCTCCTGAGTGTTGGGATGAGCCAGCACAGCCAGTTGTGCCTTTTGTAAAGAATTAATTACCGGCCATCAGTGACCTTTTAGTTACTCATTAGTAATTGAAGTAAACAGTGGTAGCCAGTTAGGAGGTTTAAGGTTTATTTTGAGTAATTGCTTCTGGTTCTCAGGGTCACTTTTTCGGGTGGCCGATGGGGGGGAACAGTTTTACTCTAAGGCCAGGCTGGCCTTGAAGTCACTGCGATCCTGTATTACAGGGGTGAACCACCATGCCCAGCTTCAGACTAGTTCTAAAACCTTATGGGGCATGTTACCATTATATTGCCAGACTAGCTTTCTTTTGAGAGTTTTTCTCTTTATGGCTGATACAGCAGTAGTTATTAATTAAAAAGAAACACTCCCAAGACTAGTTTCCTGTACCTTCTGGAAAGAGAGGAGTGGGTGAGTTCTCACTGGCCTGAGCCTAGTGGACAGAGCCATGAGCTTTGGCTCCAAATGCTTGTTGGCCTCCTGGAAACTATTCTCAGGGTAGATCATTTGGGGGTAGAAAGTATCCAAGTGGTGGTAATTTTATGTCTTGCCAGTAGAGGAAGAAGTCATATTTAAATTAAATTTTAGTTGGAACTTCCGAATGATGTGATGAAAGAGCCTCTCTTTCTACTGTTCTTGGTGCTGAAGATTGAGGCCAGATCCTTAGTTAAGCCGCATGTCACTCCTGGTCCTCTTTAGGGCTCCCTGGTAAAGTGGAGCAATGGCAGGAGTCCTTCACTGTTCCTGGGGGACTGAGATTTGAGGAGGTGGCAGTTACTTGACTTGTGCTTTGATCCACTCATTTGTATCTGTTGCAGGATTTTTTTGTTTTAGGAGTTGAACTAAAGACTTCTGGGGTGCTATGCCCTCACCCTACCACTGTGCTAAACCTCCAGCCCTAGTTACTGCAAGATTTAATGGAGATGAATCAGTGAAACTCCTAAATCATTCTCTTGCCTTTGAATGGCTCCACCCCATCTCATGCCTCAGTTTAGCTTCTCAGTGAGTAAAGTGAAGTGATTGAAGTGGATGAGACTGTTGATTATAAACTACAAGCAAAATTTTACCAAAGATGATGCCTAAATATGATAAAATAATTTGACAGCCTTTGGCAACCTGCCATTCTTCAGTTACATGGAAATATGGGGAGTACCTAATTCTTAGAATGAGGCCTTCAGATCTAGGAGTACTTTCTGTCCTGGCAAAACAGCACATGTGGAGCCAGGTAGTCTGTGTTGGCTGACCACTTAGAGGCTGGGGGACTTGGACAGCAAAGTTCTTTGCAAAAAGCCTAGCATATGGTAAAGGCTTGTTTTTATTTATCTTGGTAGGTAACACAATGAATGAATAACTGCTAGAATGCAATATCTAGTAAGGTGTTACATACCTGCTAATTGTCCTCTGGGGAATGTCTTGGCCTGATGTAAAGGGAAGGAAAGCTGTAAATCCCAGTGGGATTAGCTGATGTAACTGTTAAACATACTTAAAGCAAGTATTTACTTTTAGAGTTTGATATCCTCCTCCCCCCTCCATTTTTTTTGAGACAGGATTTCATATAGCCCAGGCTAGCCTCAAACTGTTCATCCTGCCTTCACCTCTTGAATGCTGGGATGCAGGTGTGCATCACTGCCTGGCTGCAAAATTTGTCTTCCCCCTGTAATACTGGAGCTTGACTCTAGGCTGGATGCACACTGAACTACAACCCCCCAAAATCTGAAACATGAGTTTTGGAGCATTTTAGATTTCACATTTTCAGATTATGGATGATCACTAGTAAAGTCATGCACATATTTCAAAATCCAAAACTGAAATTTGAAACAACACTGGTTCAAGCATTTCAGGTAAGGGATGATCCAGCCTGTGTAAGTAATGATAGCATGCTCAATACAAAGAGATTTTGGTCAAGACAGGATTCTTGGCTGACTTGGAACTTACTATGTAGACTAGGCTTGACTAGAACTTGTTTTATCTTCCTGCTTCTGTCTCTGGAGTGCTGGGATTACAGGCATGAGCCACCATGTCCAGATTTTTATTTCTTATTTGCAGACACAGAATGGGCACACCAGGGCCTCCAGCCACTGTAAACAGACTCCAGATGTATGAACCACTTTGTGCATCTGGCTTTCTGCTGGTACTGAGGACTCTTAACTGGGACTAAAGGCATGCACCACCACGCCCAGTTTAAAATTATTTTTTAATGGGAATACTGTTAAAGGCTTTGCTATGACAATAACTTTTGACTTCCAGGGATGTAGTGTTTGCTTTCTGAAATACATTCTTTTTTTTTTTTAAGTTTTTCGAGGTAGGGTCTCGCTCAGTCTGGAATTCACTATGTAGTCTCAGGGTGGCCTTGAACTCACAGCAATCCTCCTACCTCTGCTTCCTGAGTGCTAGGATTAAAGGCGTGCGCCACCACACCTGGCTCTGAAATACATTCTTATTTTGGGGGAAGATACAAGAAAACTGTATTTCCCCAAGGATTAAGGAATAGCAGGGATTTTAATAGCAGGAAAATTTCATTTTCCATCTCTAGATGCATTTTATCAGTACCATAAAACAAGGGCTGAGTAGACTGGGTCAATATGTGTGTGAAATGAAAGAAATATATATAAATATATATTTCATATGTCTATAAACATGCACATTTGGGAAAGTTTTAGGGGATATTTGTTCACTATTTATCCAAGTACTCTCTGCTTACAACTTTTCAAAAATTTCAGATGTAGTTGATGACAAAGATTCCAGTTAGCCTCAGGTTTCTTTGGGGTGTGTGTGTGTTTTGAGGTAGGGTCTCACTTTAGCCTAGGCTGAGCTGGCACTTACTCTGTAGTTAACAAGCCCCCATTGCTCTAGGAAGGCATGAACCCTCACATTTCCAGTCAAGTTCATCAGACAAACAGTGCTAGTTAAGTGTTCTGGGGGGGAGGGGTTGTTCAATGTGTGTCAGTCATAAAATTTTGATATCCCAGATATATATTTCTGGAGTCTTCTTTTATTATTATTATTATTATTATTATTATTATTTTTTTTTTTTTGAGGTAGGGTCTCGCTGTAGTCCAGGCTGACCTAGAATTCACTATGTAGTCTCAGGGTGGCCTTGAACTAATGGTGATCCTCCTACCTCTGCCTCCCGAGTGCTGGGATTAAAAGCGTGCGCCACCACCCCAGTTTATTTCTGGAGTCTTGGACTTGTTCTTCCCATTAAAAAAACTCAGGCCACACCAAATAAATAAATAAATGTATGTATGTATGTGAGATCCTAGAGTGACTAAAATTGGCCTTTGTCTTTATAGGTAACCTTCCTTGAAGAAGTCACTGAGTATTACATAAGTGGTGATGAGGATCGCAAAGGACCATGGGAAGAATTTGCAAGGGACGGCTGCAGGTTCCAGAAACGAATTCAAGAAACAGAAGATGCTATTGGATATTGCTTGACATTTGAGCACAGAGAAAGGATGTTTACTAGACTCCAGGAGCATGCTTCAAAGGGCCTACTGTTTGCAAGCAATGCTAAGATGAGTGGACCGCCTGTGGCCCTAGCAAACCCTGCCTCTTACTTGAGAGGTTTCTCTTAAAAACAACTATTGGCAGCTGTCCTTGGACATTTCCTTTTTAAAGTAACCTGTATCTAGTAATTAATTTTTTTCTCTTGGTACTGTATCCATTAGAAATGCCCAGGGTTTGAAGCCAGCCCTGATAATGAAGAATACCTGATTTTTAACCTCTTTGCACGTTTAGTAGTTGGATGTCCAGGTTCTTGCTATGTCATCCTGGCTGGCCTGAAACTGTATAGACCACAGTTTGAACCTGTGGTGATCTTCCTGTGTCAGCTTCTTGGGTGCAGGATTGCTGGGGGTTTTGAACATCCTTTGCTTGCTTGAGGTGAAAAGGGGACCCTTTGTATTATAATTTTGCACTTTCAAAATTTATTTTCTTACTGGGCCTGATGGTACAGACCTGTAATCCCAGTTACTTGGGAGACTGAAGCAGAAGAATAGGAAGTTCAAGGTCTGCCTGGGCTACAGAGTGAATTCAAAGCCATCCTGGATATCTTATCTCAAAAAAAAAAAAGTCACCACCAACAAAATTTATTTTCTTGGGAAACCATATTTATAGGGCTTAAGCCCCCTAATTTAAATTATGCATACTTATCTAAAAACGTTGGGCTCTTTTTTTCCAGTGTTCTGAAATTAATAGTTTTGTGTGTGTGTCTGTGTGTGTGTGTGTGTCTGTCTGTCTGTCTGTCTCACTCTAGCGCAGGCTGGCCTTGGACTTGTGATCCTTCTGTCTCAGACTTTTTGAGTGCTAGGATTTACAAGTTTGTGCCACTATACTTGGCTATATCTTTTTTTTTCACTGATTTGGTCTACCTTAAGCCTAAAAAATCCTTTGTGTTATCACCTTAAAGGCCATTATATTGTGTCATTTTCCCCCTTTAAAAAATGACTTGAAAATCTTTTTTTGTGTGTGGGGGCAGGCTTTCACGTATAGTCCAGGCTAGCCTTGAACCTC
The DNA here is from genome assembly GCA_004024765.1 of Zapus hudsonius. NCBI lineage: Eukaryota > Metazoa > Chordata > Mammalia > Rodentia > Dipodidae > Zapus > Zapus hudsonius. Next base: position 10,104 of record PVHP010033704.1, read on the forward strand.
TTGAACTTGATATGTAGTCCAGGATGACCATGCACTTCTGATTCTCCTGCTGGGATTACAGGTGTGTAACACCATGCCCAGTTTATGTGGTGCTGGGAATCAACCCCAGGGCTCACTGAGCTATATCCCCATCCTGGATTTTTTTTTTTTTTTAATCAGTTCTACTTAACATACTTCTAAGGACTGTCACAAAACCTGTACATGGAGAGCCTTGCTCATGGAGTACTTTTGGCATCATTGGTTTGCTGATTGTGTTTTGTTTTGTTTTTGACAATGTTTCACTATGTAGCTCTGCTGACCTAGAACTTGCTGTGTAGACCAGACTGGCTTCAAGCTTTTGGTGATTCTCCTGCCTCTGACTCCTAATTGCTGGGATTATAAGATTTCATGCCATGCCTAGCTGGCCTGCCAAGTTTTGATGCCTCTTTTATTTGATTTCTGTGTGAACTGCTCTTTGGAGAGGTTTCTGTGTTATTGTAGTTCCAAGTTGAATGTGGTTGTGTCTTTCAGCAGGTAGAAATTGTAAAGCTCTCTAGGAGTAGCCATTGCATCATAGGTGTTTATTTTTTTTAACTTAAAAACCTAGAGTTTTCCTAGGAGGAAGATGGGAGACATCTCAGAAATTTGGTTTTGTTTTATATACTCTTAACAGAAAACCAGTGTTACATGCCTCAGCACCGTCACTTTTAAAACCTGTCAGGGTGACACTGTAAACTTGGAACTGGGCAGTTCTGAATTTTCAAATGTGAAATGTAAACTATAAAATTTACTCAACTTCTGGGTTGTGTTCTATTTTAATAATGAAAGAAGCAATGGTAAGGCCTATACTTTCAAGAAAGCATAAACTGAAGCTAGAACAGTTACAAAGTTTTGAATTGAGTCTATGCATTGATTGGAATGTTTGTTCAGTTAGCTTTATGTGGTGTGCGTGTGTTGTTAGGTGACTTACTATGGGTGCCTCCTGCCACAGTAGTAGCAAACACAGACTAGATGACCACTTCATCCGGGACTTGCTCAGTGTGGGGTGAATTTTCTCAGAAGTGCTTGCAGGGTAACTACCTCAGTTTCTAACCCACCTTGTCATTTCATCTGGTTTGCTTTAAAAATCTTCCTCCAGTGTTAACATGTTCACCACACTGAGAGGGCGACGTCCTAAGAGTTGGTCACATGTTTGCAGGACTCTTTCTATGTGTTTCAGGTAACCCAGGAAAGGCTTTTGTAGAATCTAGTACATACCATGGAAACAGGCTAGCTCAAGGTGGAAAGCAGGGAAGAGAAAACTGACACTACATAGACATTCTTTAAAGCCAAAACTGGAGCAGACTCTTATTTCAGAGGTTTAGGTTATATTTTGTGTTTCTGAAATCCAGCATCTCTGCATATTCGAAAATAATGGGACATCTGTACATTCATTGGATTTTTGAAAACTATTTCCTGAGATTCCATCCACACTACTAAGTAAGTAAAAGTCTGCTTAAAATATTCCTATATATTACCCTTTAGAAGTGACGAGGGTATAGGACAGAAATTGGACCAAAGGAGAAAAATACAGTTATTGTCATTTTCATCCCAATCCTAGAATTTAAACAACCCCACCCAAGAATAGAAACTTCTAGCGGTTTTAGCCGAGTATTTATTCTATACACTCACATCTTGTAATGGTGCTTTAAGTATCATTGTAGCATATGGAAGGCTTTGTACAGACAGGTAAAGTCCATTTCTGAGTGACAAATGTGATAACAATTCTTTGTCTATAACTTGAAATCAGAACCACCAGACTTTATTTTTTTATAATTTAAGGCCGATGAAGTTAGGATTAGAAGATTTCTAAATTGGCTTCTTCATATCCAATGATTTAAATGTAACCAGTTGGGATTTTATAGCTAAAATTCTATTTGTATATAATTGTTAACTAATTTGTAAATTGTAATAAATATATTTGCAATTATTAAATGCTATCTTATACTTTTGTCGATTTTTTTTTAATGTTTTATAGTATTTTGCATTGATTTGGGGGGTTATGGGATAGGATTTTCACCCAAGCTTCATGTTGGATATGTAGTTGAGGATGATCTGGAGCTCCTGCCTCTACCTCCCCCAAACTGGGATTACAGGTGCTTGCCACCACCATGCTTGGCTCACTGATAGATTTCTTAACTTCCAGGAAAGGGTGTGAAATGGTTTGTGGAAAGTGGGTTGCTTGACCCATGGAAGATAAGTTAGGGAGCTGATGACACTGGCAGTCTTGTGTGCTGTAGGTCTAGAAACCTGAGCTATGTGGGAAGTAGCTTTGATCGCTGTCCTCACCTTCATTCCACTTTCCTCTTTACTTGGTACATTTCTCCCTTTTTCCTCCTCCCCTTCTCTTTTTAGATAAGTCCTTGGCTCTCCTGAAACAGTCTTTTTAGCCAAGGATGACTTTGAACTCCTGATCTTCCTGCCTCAATCTCCCAAGTGCTAGGATTATCATGCCTGGCATTGTTTTTACTGTTTTCTAGAAATTTACCTAGAAAGAGGAGCATAGGGCTTTCAAAGCCAAAGAGCAGCAGAAAGCTGGGCTTGGTGGCACACCTGTGATCTCAGTGCTTAGGAGATCTGGAGGCAGGAGGATCAGTAGTTCAAAGCCAGCCTGGACTACATGATATCCTGTCCCAACAAAAAACCAGCACTATCCCAGTGGGTGTGCACTCTTTTTTCTTTAGAGAGAATGGGTGTGCCAGGGCCTTTTGCTTCTGTAAATGAACTCCAGAGACACCTGGCTTTATGTGGGTACTGGGGAATCCAACCCAGCCTTTAGACCTTGCAGGCAGGCATCTTAACACTGAGCCATCTCTCCAGCCCCAGGTGTGCACTCTTGGAAGTCCAGAAGCAGAGGCAAGAGAACCATTAGTTCCAGGCCAGCCTGGGCTGCATAGTGAGATCCTGTCCTTCCCCCTCCATAGGGACATATGTTTGAAATAGTTGGGATTTTTGTTGTTGTTGTTTTGTTTTTCAAGGTAGGGTCTCACTCACTGACCTGGAATTAACTATTTAGTCCCAGGGTAGCCTTGAAGCGATCCTCCTACCTCTGCCTCCTGAGTACTGAAATTAAAGATGTGTGCCACCAAGTCCAGCTTTGAAATTGTTCTTTTTATATAACATTTATCGTTAATAATTAGATACATTATATGAGCAAGTCTTGTGATGGTATCCCCATTTCCCTCCTTCCCTGTCACCAACCCACCATGGTCCCCCCTTTTTTTAAAATTTCTTTTGGTTTTTTTTTTTTTTTTTTTTTTTTTTTTTTTGGTTTTTCGAGGTAGGGTCTCGCTCTAGTCCAGGCTGACCTGGAATTCACTATGTAGTCTCAGGGTGGCCTTGAACTCACAGCAATCCTACCTCAGCCTCCCAAGTGCCGGGATTAAAGGCGTGTGCCGCCAAGCCTGGCTTAATTTTTAATTGCCAGGCCTGAACCTTCAGCCCTCAGGAGGCTGAGGCAGGAGGGTTGCTGCAAATTGGAGGCCAGCCTTGGCTTAGTGAGATCCTGTCTCAAAAAGCAAAAAAAAAAAAAAAGGGGGGGGGAGGAAAAACCAGCAAAGTTGCAGCAAGAATGACCTTCTCTCAGAAGGTGGGAGAAGACAAAATACCCTTGGTTCTCTGATAAGGAACTGAGGTCTTTTTCTTTTAAACTAAAAAAATTTTACTTATTTGCAAGCATTGAGAGAGAAAGAGAGAATGGGTGCACCAGGGCCTCCAACCACTGTTAATGAGCTCCAGATGCATGCACCACTTTCTGCATCTGGCTTTTAAGTGGGCGCTGGGGATTCAAACCCAGGTCCTTAGGCTTTTCAGGCAAGTGCCTTAACAGCTGAGCCATCTCTCCAGTCTGAGGTTGTCTTTTTGTATGTTTGTTTTTGTTTCTTTGAGGTAGGGTCTTACTTCAGCCCACGCTGACCTGAAACTCACGCTTTAGTCCCAGGCTGGCCTTGAACTCACAGTGATCCTCCCAGCTCCAAGGTTGTCTTTTAACCATACACATATTGTAAGCATTCACATACACAAATAATAAAGGGCCGGGGAGATGACTCAGTGGTTAAAGGCACTTGCTTGCAAAGCCTGACAGCCCAGGTTTGATTCTCCAGTAAAGCCAGATACACAGAGTGGAACATCTGGAGTTTGCAGCAGAAAGGCCCTGGCGCACCCATTCCCTCTGCTCCTATAAGAGACACTTGATGACCCTATTCCCCATATCTTCCTTTTCATATTAGCAATTATAGTTCATTCTTATCCCATCTTGTTAACATTTTTAGCTGTTTCTTGGTTATTTTCCCCAGCTGTCTTTCATCAGCTCCATGAGATTACAAGATCTGAGAGCCCAGGCCTGTCCTTGCCATGCGGTTGTCCACTGCTAAATGAATTGATAACTGTCTGAAAGTCACCTCTCATACAGCAATGTCTGATCAGAAACAAAAGAGCCACAATCATGGATGACTCACACAGAATGTCAAGGCCCTCAGAAAAGCTACAGCGAGTTCTAACTAAATTTGTAGAATGTAATTACAAAATTCAGTGTGGCTGGGGATACCACATCAATTAATTTGAGTGTCACTAATAAGGTGCATGTTAATTTATGAATTTAATATGCGATCAGATCACTGGGAGCTTTTCTAAAATTAATAAATGGAGAACTAGGATGTTCTCCCACCACACCTGGGGTTTAAGGTTTCTTGCTAGCAGAAGGCAGACTTGGGGTTCCCAGCAATGCTCTTTGGTCCACCAGATGGCAGTACTTACCATGCCAGAGTGCCTGATGGATGACTTAGTACTACTGATGGTGATTACGCCTTTGGAGGGAGGACCTCCCTCCCTGTGTAAACAAGCTGGAAAGCTGCCCAGTCCAGCCCTGACCAGCTCCACCCAGTCCAGGCCTGCTTGGACTGTTGTAACTCCACCTTTTGTGGGGCTGTTCCTTATCAAAGGAGCAAGATTTCTATTTGAACACAAACAAATGAACTGATTCTCCTGACAACCCAGGAGAGGACCTGAATGAGGTGACTGGGAGAAGGTGTGAGATCTAAGAGCCAGGAGAGGGCATCTGCTAGCCTGTGTGTTGGCGTTTACCCAGGGAGCCCTTGTCTCCTAGGTTTGCTAACATTCTGCTGTCAGGACCTCAAGGTGGTCATTTCCACGGGAGGAGAGAAGAGAATCCAAGAATCACATGACTGGACTTCAAGGACAAAGAAGACTCAGGGATCATTTGGTTGGCTGTCTGGTTCCCTAGGACTGTCTAGCTCTAGGGTGGGTTGGAATTGCTCAAAATGAGTCAAAGGCAAACCTAGGTGAGGGCTGTCCCTGAGCCACTCCCAAGTGAATGCAAGGCCTTGCTTCTCACAGCCTTTGCATGTAATTTCCTTGTGCGTGCAGTGACCCAGCAACTTCAGTCCTGCTGCTTCTGCTCGCTTATTTCTGCTCTGTTTGACTATGAAGACCATTTGGCAGTGCTTTTTCCTTAGTAGAGGAATTTACATACGAGGGTTTTTTGTACATCTGATTGTCTTTTTATTTTTATTTTTTTTGGTCAGCCATCTCTAATCATATTCCCTTCTCCAAAACAACCTAACAAAAGTGACAGCTCAGTTGGCCTGGGGTGTACCCAGCACTGAGGGAAGTTGTCTTTCTAAAGGAACATTCTACTGAGGGGTCAAGGGTCGAAGCAGGAGAATGTTCCTACAATTAATTTCCCAGGCTGTAGTCAATGTACCTTCTCTCTGTACTCAGCATAGATCCTCCTCTGGTCCATTGGGAGCCTTTGTTTCCCTTGGACGTGTTTTCTTTCTCCTCGAGAGGCTTTTATACCTGGAGTTCATCTGTTCATTTCTACAACACCTATACATTCTTTATTTTTTTAAAACAACTTTTTTCTTTCTTTCTTTCTTTCTTTCTTTCTTTCTTTCTTTCTTTCTTTTTTTTTTTTTTTTTTTTTTTTTTTTTTTTTTTTTTTTTTTTTGGTTTTTCGAGGTAGGGTCTCGCTTTAGCCCAGAGCTGACCTGGAATTCACTGTGTAGTCTCAGGGTGGCCTTGAACTCATGGCGATCCTCCTACCTCTGCCTCCCAGAGTGCTGAGATTAAAGGCATGCCCTACCACGCCCGGCTCAAAAAATATTTACTCATTTTCAAGCAGAGAGAGAAAGAGAGAGAGAGAGCACCAGGGCCACCATGTTGTGGGTCACACGCCTTTAATCCCAGCACTCGGGAAGCAGAGGTAGGATTGCCTTGAGTTCAAGGCCACCCTGAGACTACATAGTGAATTCCAGGTTAGCCTGGGCTAGAGCGAGACCCTACCTCGAAAAACTGAAGAAAAAAAAAGTTTTTTAGGACTGGAGAGATGGCTTAGTGGTTAAGGCACTTGCCTCCAGTGCCTAATGCTCCGGGTTCAATTCCCCAGGACCCATATAAGCCAGACCCACAAGGTGGTGGCTCTGGTGCACTCTCTCTCTATATATATATCTATCTCTGCTTGAAAATGAATAAATAAAATATTTTAACTTCAAGCCTGGTGTGGTGGTGCACACCTTTAATCCCAGCACTTGGGAGGCAGAGGTAGGAGGATTGCCGTGAGTTCAAGGCCACCCTGAGACTACATAGTGAATTCCAGGTCAGCCTGGGCTAGAGCGAGACCCTACCTCGGAAAAAAAAAAATCAAATAAAAAAATATAGTGGAGCTGGGCGTGGTGGCGCACGCCTTTAATCCCAGCACTCAGGAGGCAGAGGTAGGAGGATCACCATGAGTTCAAGGCCACCCTGAGACTATAGTGAATTGCAGGTCAGCCTGGGCTAGAGCGAGACCCTACCTCGAAAAAAGAAAAAGGATATGAAATGGAATGTTCTAGTACATGTATTGGTATGAAGTAATAGGTGTAGACAATGTGATGGTTAGGCTGGAAAGCTGAAATCACAGATGGAACTGTTGGCAGGATTCAGTGGTTTATTAGAGAAAGAAGTTACAAATGGCTTATGCTTGGTGACAAGGAGGGGCATGATATAGAGGAGTTTTGACAGAGGAGTAGGTTGATGGAAATGGATGTAAGATTTATGTTTTATATGGGCAGCTGGCCATTTTTGGAAGCAGTGAGTGGGCAACCTAAGGGAGGTTTCGTAGGTTAGTTTGAGGCATGATCTCACTCTAGACCAGGCTGACCTGAAACTCACTCTACAGCTCAAGGCTGACCTCAATCTCATAGTGATTCTCCTACCTCAGCCTCCCAAGTTCCCAAGTGCTGGGATTAAAGATGTGTGACATCACGCCCAGCCCTTATAAGTACAGTGACAGTCCCTGTATGTGTACTCAGTAAATACTTACTGAACATTGGGCTCGTGCAGGAAACACAGATTTGAACAAGACTGCCAGGTCTCTCTCTGCTGTCGGAGCGCTTGCATCTCAAGTGGGGGAGTCTGAAAACAAAAGTGATTGACCAGAGCGTTCAGGCCTCTGGGATGGTAGGAGGAATGGGTCTGAGGAAGGAAGGTCTGACTAAGCTCTAGTTAACAAGGAGACAAGAGGCATGAGGTGACGGCGGTTAGGCAAGTGGGCTCGATCCTGTGGGCCCATGGGAAGGAGACAGCTTTATTCTAGGTGTATGAAGGGCGTTTGCTGGTGGAGTTGTAGACTGAAAAGCTCTTTGGCTATTGTGTAAAAACGTAGTAGGCCAAGCAAGGAGAAAGGGGACAAGGGGAAGAGATAGTTCGGATGGTATAAGGGGAACATGAGGGAGGCTTGGACCAGGTAGTAGCAGTGGGGGTGGAGAGAGTCTCTGGAGAGAGAGCTAGATGGTTGTATGTGCAGTGTGAGGAATCAAAGAAGCCTGGGGGGTGGGGACATAGCCCAGTGGTAGACTACTTGTCTGGCTTGCATAATGCACTCCCTGGGTGCCATTACCAGAATCGCCGATGCTGGATGTGATGGCACATACCTATTATCCCAGCTCTGGAGAGGTGGAAGCAAGATAATCAGAAGTTCAAGGTCATCCTTAGTTACATAGGGAGTTTGAGGCCAGCCTGAGCTAGAGATCCTGTCTCAAAACAAAACAAAAACCAAACCAAACAAAAACAAAGCAAACAGAATGGAATCTGGGATGACTCCTAGGCAAGATGACCAACAGTCAGCTGTCTGAGGTTGAGAGATTTCCTGGGAGACAGATTTTCAAGACTAAAACAAGGCCAAAAGTCCCAGCCAAAACAGGACAGTTGGTGACACTCCTAGGTTTGAGGGCCCAGCCAGCAATGGGATAGAAAGTTGGTGATGCCAAGTACAGAGATAGTAAGACCCGGGGGGGGGGGTACAGATTTGGAGGTGTAAAGTAAGTACTTAATTTTGATCACATTAAGTTTGAGATATGTATTCAGTGTCCATATGAAGCTGGTCCAGGCATTAGCTACGCATGTCCAAAACCCAAAGGTGAGATCAGATTTAGATGGAAATATGGAAGCCAGCAACATCCAGATGGTGTTAAGCTGAGGAGATTGCTTAGGAAGACTGTCTGAGGTAGATACCCCGATGTTGGGATATTAAGCAGAGAGGAAGCAGAAACACAAGGAATTAAAAAGGAATACTTGGGCTGGAGAGATAGCATTTAAGGTGACTGCTTGTAAAGCATAACAACCCTGGTTTGATTCCCCAGTATCCACGTAAAGCCAGATGCACAAAGTGGCGCATGTGTCTGGAGTTTGTTTGCAGTGGCTGGAGGCCCCAGCACACCCATCCTCCCCCCACCGCTGGCAGATAAATAAATAAATAAATAACATATTTAAAAAGGAATAGCTAGCTGGGTATGATGGTGAATGCCTATAATCCTAGCACTTGGGAGGCCAAGACAACAAGGTCATGAGTTTGAGGTCATCCTGGTGTGACACTGTCTGGGTGAGGGAAGATGGCAGTCTCTCTTCCAAAGGAGGTCATTGTAGGCACCAGGTAAGCACGAGGACCTCCCTCCTGGGTTGCATTGGGAAGAATGGGCAATGGGAGGCGTGTGGAGACGGACTCTAGGTTTTGCAAGCCTGCACAGAGGCACAGCCAAGGAATGGTAGGCATCAGGATGGCTGGGGCAGAAGTAGAGGCACGAAGTGCTTGGAGGACAGAGGGCAGAGCTGATCACATACATTGGAGATGCCACCTCAGATGAGGTTAGTAAGCTAAAGGAACCCTGGCATGAGTAGCAAGACAGCCCAAGTGCCCGGATCACTCTGAAGAAGCTGGAAGTGAGAGGCTGGAGAGTGTGTGAAATGGCAGCTGGGGAGGGGGATGGGGCTAGGCATATTTATATATGGTCATATATATGTATATATATGGCATGGGAGGGGGATAGGGCTAGGCATATATATAGAGAGGGGGGA
>PVHP010033705.1:0-19424 GCA_004024765.1 Zapus hudsonius
CCAGAGGCATGGCCAGGAGAACCTGGCTGAATACTAGGCTATCCATGGTCCCCTGTCACAAGGACTGATCCAGACGACCCATGGAGGAGGTTAGCCAGTGGAGGGGGGAGGGGAGGGCAGTGGGGAATTGGGGATAACAACTCATTGTTTGCCCACTAAATGTTGTAACTCATTATGGACAATAAATTAAAAAAATAAAAATAAAAAATAAAAAAAGAATAATTATCTACATATACTGATAGCAGTTGAGCAAAAAGAAATAATGCAGCAAAACTTTGTGACATTCGTGGAATACCAGTCCAGGGCACAATTCACTCCCTACTCTAAAATAATCCTGGCTACCTGGACACTTCAAAGGAGTATTCTCTTCACCTCCTTCTTCCCCGTGCATATTTCCTGAGTTACTGTCACAGTGCGATTGTTCACCATCCCTGTCTTTCTATAAACATCTCCAACATCACTTTTTCCATCTGTAGTACAAGAAGACCATGAGTTATAAACACTCACTCACCTCCTTTGAAGAATTAAAAACATCTAGAGTTTATTACTTTTAAGATAGAATGGCATATGAATTGTACAATAAGTTAAAAGGGGTCATTTTGGGTTCATTGCAGTGAATCTGGTAGAGTCTAAGGAAAGGCCAGGGAGACAATGATTATCAACTTGGAACCGAAGCCAGCATGTCCCAGGTGTGTTCCTCTGGCAAAACAGCAGCAGTCTTCTTTGTTCAGTGACTTATCCGTCTAGTCATTCATAAGCAATGTTGCCTCTGATTGTAGGAAACCCAGAATGGTAAAGAGGAGTGAACCAGTCTGGCTCTTAAACCAATGTTTATAGGACAGATTTGATGATTTTTTTCTAATCAGAAGGGAATCTTCTCTTGAAATTGCTGGAAGACTTGAGGCCAATGAACCTTGACTTCCAATCAGTTAAATGGAGATAATAGCTCAGCATTCTTCACTGTATGGCTGTGGAGGTTTAATGAGATCATATAAAGTAGTTAATAAGAGGTCAAATACTTAGCAAAAGTTGAAACTAGTGATTATATCCACATTACTTCCCATATCATCTATTCATTTGCATATGAAATTTCAAGGTAGCTGGGATGGAATAATGGCAGGAATCCTACATGCCAGAACATTCTTTCATTGCTCAGCCACCTGGAGGTCCCATCTTTCCGTGTTTCCCCAGAGGAAACTGTTGTGGTCAGCTTTCTAGTTGCTGCGCAGGAAGAACCCAAACAAAAGCGGCTGGTACCAAAACTGTTGTAGTCAACTTACTCTGTTGCTGCACAGAAAGAGCCCAAGGAAAAGCAGCTTGTGGAGGAATGGGTTTATTTGGCTTACAGACTCGAGGGGAGACTCCATCCTGGCAGGGAAAACAATGGCATGAGCAGAGGGCTGGACATCACCTCTGCCACAGCACTGCAAAAGGTGTGCCAAACTCTGTCAAGGGGAAGCTGGCTTATAACCCCATAAGCCTGCCCCCCAACAACACAGCTCCATTGAGGTTATAAAACCCAAACTGCCATCAGCTGAGGATCGATCTATCAGAACACATTCAATTGTTTGTGGGGGACACCTGGATCAAACCATGACAGAAAACAAGGCTACTCTACCTGGGGAACTCATCAAGAAATGGGAAGTAAGAATACCAAAGAAATTCTTGAATGCACCTAGAAATTGATTACAACTATTTTCACGAATGTACCTTTAAACAATATTTTTATGACTTTCATCATCACAAAATATTCTCTCCATAGAAATTTCCTCTTTGAAGACATCTTTTTTCTTTTCCTTTTGTGTCTCATTCTTTATTTTAGGTGTTAAAGGTATGACTGTAGGAATACTTCTCATATGTAAAGACACCCCCGAGATTCTAATCAGCAGGGACCTTTTTGAACTAGGATGGAATGAAGCTATAAAGAATTTAGTGGATATTTTTGATTGCTTGTTTCCAAAAAGAGCATTTTCCAGTTAGCCATGGGATAGGTTAATGATAATTTATTTTAGAAATAATGTGTTCAATCAACGAATTGTGGCTGTTTTGTGGGAATTGTTCGGTAATTAAGACAATATAATAGCTTCTTAAGATAGCACAGGACACCTAGTCTAGGTAAGATACCATGGTAGCTCCATCCTGCCTCCACATAACATCGCTTGGAATGTGTAGAATCCTCTCGGATCTCCTTAACACAAGAGAAATGGATACTTAGTTGGTCTCCAGTGGGACTGGGAAGGTGACCTGATGAAGAAACACTCTGTTTCTGCTCTGCCCTCCTGGTTCAGAATAATACTAATATTATGTTATAGATGTTTAAGGCTCAAAATTTAACCTCCCTTTCCAAAGCTTTCTTGGAGATATCTTTAATCCCACAGAAAAACAATTTCTCCTTGAGAAAGGAAATATGCTCCCAGTGTCCAAGCATAATTACGGATGCGTGGGTGGGGGGGGTGTTAATTGTGAAAACTAAGCATTAGCATGGATTGTGCTGGCTTTCCTTAAGTCTCTGTTGATGCTCATTTGCTTGGTGATAAAAGCAAGATCCTGGTTGTCCCATTAACATTATCTCCATCTCTGCCTTCCCTGCTAAACCCCACGGAGCTATGACTTGTAACGACGTGAGGAATCAAGCTCGCCTTGTTCATAAACTATGGCAAAAGCTGGGAGAGTCCCAGTGGAGGGAATCTGATTCCAATTTGGGGATGAAAGTACAATCCCTCCTGCCAGGTTTAAATTGAGAGCATATTACTCATTTTTAAGCTAATTTCTCAGCTTGCAGAATAATTTGGCACATGTGTGAAGTATATGTTCTCTCAGCTTCTTCCTCTGGGACCCGGCCTTGATGGGCTGGTTGTAACTGAGGAGAGTTAATGAATGAGAATCCTAGTTAAACACCTTAGTTATGGAAGAAGGTGCATTCATTAAAATTAAAAGTGAACCATAAAAAGGAAGAGACATGGATTCGTAAGTTTTTTCCTTGTCTCTGTTTTCCTTTAAATGTCAGGATCTGAAGCACATGGGGGAAGTAAAGGCTATGATTTTCATGTTTGTAACACATCAGTGTGGGAAAACATCAGGAAACCTCAGAGTATGGTGGAGTTTAAGCCTAGTGCTATACATAGACCCATTCCTACTCTCAAAAGTTTGCAGGCTTTCTTTTTTGGCTCTTTAAAATGGGTTCCTATTTGATATCAATAATTGTTATCATCTCCTACATGATTCAAGTAGCAACAATTCAGAGAAATACACAATGATTAAAATCTCCTAGCTGGGCGTGATGGTGCACTCCTTTAATCCCAGCACTCAGGAGGCAGAGGTAAGAGGATCGCCATGAGTTCAAGGCCACCTTGAGACTACATAGTGAATTCCAGGTCAGCCTGGACTAGAGCGAGATCCTACCTCGAAAAACCAAAAAAAAATTAATAAATTAAATTAAATCAAATCTCCTAATCAATGATTTTATATATATAATAAATTATACATATAATAAATTATTTATAATAAATTATTTATAATAAATTATATATATATAATTTAAAAGCAGTGCAGATCTATACCACCTGAATGTCTCCTATTTTGCAGTGTGTGCTCACTCATCCCTTCCTTTGATAGCTCAAAGCAGTTCCCAGATCCTCACTCTATGTGCAGTATATCTGACCTCTTTCACTATGTTCCTGAAGAGTTCTGTCAAGGATGCTTCTCTCTGTCCAAAGACATTCTCCTTCCCCATCCATGACTGGCCTTTTGTCTGCCATCCTTCAATCTGAATACATGAATAGAAGCACTGCACAATTTCTTCATTTGCTAGGCTCTTACAAATATAATATTACTGTGCATAAGACAGGTACTCAAGATCCCAGCAACATTGAGGTGTGAGGACACCAGAAAAGAGAAATGACTTCAGTAGAGGATCAGACTTGCTGTGACTCATTTGTGGAGCTTTCTTCACCCCTCCCCTTTCTTCTCAGGATGGAGGAGCCTAGAAGAGATTTTCTCTGTTTTTTTTTTTTTAAACAAGAATTTTGCCATCTTCCAATATCCTTTCTTCAACAGACCTGCCTTCTACCTTGGACCCCTGACCACAGAAATGATTTCATCAAAAGTAAGTGGAAATCCTTGTTCTCTCATTAGGCTAAGCCATGTTAATCCTTTTTCTTTTAGCCTTGTGTTATGCTTCTTCTAAACCTCCAACCTCTGGGCCTTTCTGCTTGTCCTCCCAGAGCAATCTGGGTAAGATTCAGTGATCTTGAAGCACACAGTGTTTCTCCGTGCCATGATGAGTGCTGGGAATTACTTGATAGGGCCAGGTTAACCCTCGAAGTCATCAGCTCAGATGCCTCTTCATGGTTCACACCCAGCCCTGCTTAGAAATACCTGACTGAAGACACATCAGCAAAACCACTGAGTGGGTATGTTTGGCTTTTGATGATGTTTGTTTGGGGCGATGTCATTCTTTCCTCTCCACTTCATCACTTTAAAACATTTTCTATTTATTGACCACCTCCATATATATATATATATATATATATATATATATATATATATATATATATATATATATATATACACAATATACAGTAATCAGTATCCCCTCGACCCACCTTTGTCCTTCCTTATCCCCTGACCACTGATTCCCTTCTTTTCAATTAGGCCTTGTTCTATCTTGATGTAATCAGTTTTCCCCCTATTATTCAGGTCTTGTAGGTAGTATCAGTCACTCTGAGTTCATAAATGCCATTGCCACTTTGTGTCTGGAAGACAGAACTGCAAAGCACTCCTTACCTTCCTTTGGCTCTTACATTCTTTCTGCCACCTCTTTTGCAATTGTCCCAGAGCCTTGGATGATGTGATAGAGATGTCTCGCCTAGTACTGAACACTCTCCTGTCATTTCTCATCACTTAGATGAGTTTTGAGTCTCTCCAGTAGTCATTGTCAACTGAAAAGAGAAGCTTCTTTAAACAAAAGTGACAGAACATTAATATATGGGCATAGACATGAGTAGGGGGCAGTTTGATGGGCATAATATAGCCATTTAGCTGAGTACTAGTAGCAGTTTCCTGCACCCCCCAAGGCTCATGACTTTATCAGTTTTCATACATGTTTCTTTTCCCCTTTTCCTTTCTGTTTTCTGTAATGAAGCTTATGAACTTACAGAAGAGGAGGTGGTGCTTTGGATCATATATCCCACATAAACTCATGTATTTTGTGCTTTTGGCTTTAGATGGGTGCTGGGGAATCAAACCCAGTGCATTAGGCATTGCAGGCAAACACCTTAACCACTGAGCAATCTCTCAAACCCCACAACTCATGTGTCAGTGGTTGGTCTCTAGTGATGGCAATACGGGAGGTGGAGCCTTGCTGGAGGAGGTGTGTTGCTGGGTATAGGCTTTGGGGTATTATAGGCAGCTCCCCCTTGACAGAGCTGGGCTCACTCTCTTGCTCTGTTTTCCATCTGCTGTGGCAGAAGTGCTGCTTAGCCTCTCATCTATGGCATGCTTTCTCCTGCCATCATAAAGCTCACCCTTGAGACTGTAAGCCAAAATGAAAACCTTTACTTCTATCAGCTACCTTTGGTCGGGTGCTCATCCCAGCAATGAGAAGGTAACTACAACAGAGGGGGAGAAGAGGACATGAGGCAAAGTGCCAGTTCTCCCTGAAGGATTACATTTTAATATGCAATGGAATCTTCATCCAAGATTGCTTAAAGCAAGAGTATCTTTGCCAATGGAGATTAGTCATCCAAAAGCTAGTGGAGAATATGTCTTTGGGGGCGAGTGGCTTCCAACATCCTGGGCTCATACAACAGAATGTGATCTCTTATGCCATCTTTCTCTATGTGTCTTCTCCTCCTTTGACCAGCTTGATTTAATAAAGGAATTAAAATGGATGAAATACAGGCAGAGCCCCATGTTCCTCTTGTAATACAGAGTGTAGATTTAATAACTCAAGCTTGTCTTTCTCTCACTGTCCTTCAAATCAAATACCATCACAGATTTCCCAGTCATTGTTTAACAGATCTCCATGTGCCCGTGTCTTATAAACAAAAATTGATTTCTGAATTTCAAAAAAAATACATCTTTGTCTTTCTTTGAGTCAATCAAGGTATGCCCTTGCCTTTTGGAATAGTGTCAGTGACTAGCATGATATCACAGAGGTTAGGATGGGGAGTCTGAATCAGATCACTTGGGTGTGCAACTTGACAATTGGAGATGAAGATATTAACCAGGTGACCCAGGGAAGGTTATTTAATATGTCTAACTTAGTTTCATCATATGTGAAGTGGGGATAATCAAGGAACTGCCACATGGGTTTGATGTGAGATGGTTTCTGTTTAATGCTTTAAACAGAGAGTAGCAAATAATAATAACAACAACAACAATAGATTCCTCATGCCTGTTTTCACTGAGATATCTGTGTGGTAGGTGTACGAATCAGGTGATGGGACTATAAGTCAATTCAGAATACAAAGGAAAGTTTAATGAGCCAGCCACACAACTCTAGAATGCCCAGTTTCTTTGAAAGTATGAACTATTAAAAGAAGAGAGGGACTACTTATAAAATGGTTATTTTTGAAAGAATCAAGAGCTGAAGGTGTTCTAAGTACCAAGAATTTCTTTTAGCTTTGTGTGATTGTGTTTTGTCATTCTGTTTTCATTGGACCCACTGGATTTTAACTTTCAGGTGAGAAATTCCTTCAGTGAGATCTCTTTGAGACTTGGATATAATTTGGATATAGAACACACTGAGTACTTGTTTCTGCAGCCATTAGAGCCAAAGAAACAAAGCTGTGCTTGGTACCAGGGGAGCAGGGCACCAGGTACTGCTGGCTCAAGGCAGCCTGCAGTGGTGGTCAGGGCACAGAATGCATGGTGGTCAGGGAAGAAGATGCATGTTGGTTGGGGCAGATGTGCTGGTGGTCAGGGCACAGGATGCATGGTGGTCAGTATACAGGATGCATGTTGGTCAGGGCAGAGGATGCAGTGGTGATCATGGCACAGGATGCATGTTGGTCAGGGCACAGGATGCATGGTGGTCAGGGCACAGGATGCATGGTTTTCAGGGCATAGGATGCATGGTGGTCAGAGCACAGGATGCAGTGGTGGTCAGGGCTCAGGATGCATGTTTGTCAGGGCACAGGATGCAGTGGTGGCAAAAAGCTGCCTTGCTGATGGTGTTGAATACTTTCTATAGTATGGGGGCACAACTGAGTTTTAAGTAAACATAATTAGCTAGGTCAATTGCAGTAGTAAAGTGCAATTTGAGTTTTCTTACTGTCCTCTCCTCTCTCTTCCCCTCTCCCTCTTTCTATCTCTCTTCACAATATGCCTACTTATTCTGATACTCTAGATCCTAGAAAATCTTGTTGATTCTTTTATTTAAACTGAGGTAATTGATCTGAAACATCAGTTAATCTGACCTAATCCTGTTGTTCAAAAGTATTTTTTCAGATTCATTCTTTTCATTTTGCAAGCATCTTTTTAAGAGATGCTGTTACAGTCAGAGATGAAGATAAATAATAATAAGTTTCATGGCCAGATAGGTTGTAAAAGCTTGCATCAAAACAGAATGGCTTTATTCCACAAATAAACTTTTCTATGTATAAGTACATTTGTTACCTAATAATCTTTTTCCTTTTTACATTTTGTTTGCTCATTTTCTTGTATACCAGTTAAGAAATTTAGCACAAGAATATCCAATAGTTTATCTATGTTTATTATAGTATAATATTTTCCTTAATTTTTCTTCCATTTTGGGGGGTAAGGTCTCACTCTAGCCCAGGCTGACCTGGAATTCACTATGTAGTCTCAGGGTGGCCTTGAACTCACGGCAGCCCTCCTACCTCTGCCTCCCAAGTGCTGGGATTAAAGGTGTGATACCTGGTTTCCTTATAATTTTGAATCCCTGCTAAAATGAGCTGTACGTTAGAACTGAAAGATATATAACCCAGAATAGATTACTGTCATGGGGCACTATTTAAAAGCAGAGGTGGACTGAGGATAGCGTTTTTCAAGTCTTACTTCCTCCAACAATCATGGGGAGAACTTGGCTGTATCCATTGGCAGCCAGCTGCCTGTTAAATAATCTGTGGTCAAAGTTTAAACAAGATTCACGCTGGAAAACCAAGCAGTTTCAGAAGCCCTCTTCTTGTTCCATCAGACCACTTTGAAAATAAGACACTGCCAAGATTTTGAAAGTGGGATAGAAAGAATGTAAGCCTCACCATTGACTTTTCAGTGCTGTGTAAATCAGAAGGCTTGCCAACCAGGAGACAGAAGGAATGCCAGCAATTGTCCTGGTACATGTTGAGTCTCAGAAATTGAAGTCGTGACCTGATGCTGGTTTTAAGCTGCAGGAAGGAGCTGATTCTCAGGTTTTCTATTGATTTAAGTAAATGATACCTTTTGACAACGTGTGTGTGTGTGTGTGTGTGTGTGTGTGTTTATTGTTTGTTAAAGTTCTGGAATGACATTGTAACAAAAAAGTAGTATTTCTTTTATCATTTCTCTAAGTAATAAAGCATGATCAATTGGTATTTCTTGATCATTTATTCAAGAATTATGAACAACATTGCTGTGAATGAGAAACGCAAAAGGAAAGAAAATGTGCAGGAATATTTAGAAAGAATAAATGGATTTATGAGGAAAAAATGTCTATTGAGAAGGGATTCCTCTCTGTGTCCCATCTCCATATGGAACACACTGGATGGCCTCCTATGGGACAAATCATCCTGGGATGTGCTGGGGTGACAGACACCTCATGGCTAGCTGTTATCATCAGCGTGATCTGTATTCTTTCCAAATCTGGAGATCATTTCTATCATAGTAACTAAGACACTTCCTTCTTCCATCTTTTAGAGCATGGGCTTCTCATCCCTCTGAAAGCTGGTGAAATCCAGGTCTTAGCCATGCTCCCCGGGCTGAGCATGTGAGAAGGTGGTGAAATCATGCAAGCTCTTCTTCCCAGCAGGCACACACCTTTCCAACTGGACCACCAGGGAAATTAACTTAAGGACAGAACAGAAAGTCTTCTGTGGGCAAGTAGGGCATACTTCTCTAGTGACACCTGTCTGTCCTTCCAGGGAAAACAGCCAATAGGACAGTATGTCTCTCCAAAGGAATCATAAGATGCCAACTAGCACACAGAGGATTCCAGGCAAGGTTACAACACTATTTCTAGACACAATAATTTAGTAATGATATTGCAGGACATCTTTATCTTTGTCGACTTCCAGTCACATTTCCCTCTGAGAAGTCAGACTTTTGATGATTTGTTATAAAGTCAGTTTCCCTGTTGCCTTCAAAGAGCAAGAGAGTATTTACAATTTATATGTGATATAAGAAGATGCAAGGTCCTATTTACTTGCGTTCCCGATGAGGACAGATGACACCAAAATGCTGTGGTGATTTAGGGCATCCTGGAAATAGGAACAATCACAGGGAATACCTTTTGATGAAAATGATAAATAAATGTGAAATGAGACTTTGTGGCCAAATTGGAGTTGGTATCATTTAATTTCTTCTTGTGTTCCCAGCCAATTAAATGAATGGGTGCTTGTGGTAATTAAACTCACTTTGATAATGAGCCACTGAGGATTCTTAAATTACTGAATGTTAATGAAAATTTCCCAAGTATAGTCTCTGCATCCTAGTGCTGCCAAATGGAAATTTCCCCTTTATTCTTAAAATATACAACCTTCCTTAAAAAAAAAATGAAAACTCCAAGTGTATAAATAGAAACTAGAAAAAGAAAATTTGATTCTATTGTCATTTTTAAGACTGGGCAACTTGATGACATCTGAATCTAAAACAAGTTTCATGATAAATGAGACATAGTTAAACTTCCTCCCTTGGAACTAGGAAGGCCAGATAGACCAGAGTGCTGTGCAAATTAAAACCATCTTCAGGGGAAAAGCCACTGCTCTACTGCAGCTACCTGCAAAGGAACAACTCCCACACGTCCACTCTCTGTGCTGAGGATCTGAGGCTAAGGCAGGAAAGAGCCAGGTCATTCTGGGAGGTGTGCTCCCCACCACACCAACACACAACTTAGATCAAACATTTATGGCATTGTAAACATTCAGTACTGAAAGAATCATTTCTGGGGCATGCCTTATATAAACATATTTATTTCAAATACCTAATATATTTAAATATTTACTTTAAATAGTCAACTAAGTCATGACATTATCTTCCTTAGAAGGTAAAAGAGAGTCCAGATCAGGTGATTATCTTTTTTTTTTTTAACATTCCTGTTATGATCTGAATGCTGTGTCTTTTCAAAAGGTATATGGATAATTCAAACATCAGTGTGATGGTATTACATAGCATCTTTAAAACATGATTAGATGACAAAGATAGAGCCTTAATGAATGATTCCAGTGCCCTTAAAAGGGTACTTTGAGATGTTACAGTACCTTAGTCTTGATCTTCCCAGCCTGAGGTACTGTAAGAAAGAATTCTGCTGTGTGGAGGTCATCCAGGATATAATATTTGTTGAAGCAAGAAGATAATTTATGTTGCATTCTGTGGCTATCTCTGAAATATCTTAAGACATCACTGAGGAGCCCTGGCACATTGTGTGTGAGGCCTGCATTTCCACTGAACAAAACCATGTGGTACATTAGAACTAATTCAAAATATTCCATGTGGTCTCAATGTAGCAGGTAAATCAGCAAACTTACAGCCACAGTGTACCATTTCACATCTACATCAGACATCTCCTAACATTCTTTGGACTGCAGAATCCACAGATGTTGACCCCAAATCTGCCTTCTATAAGCCAGGAAACATTGGACATACCATTTAACTTTGTAAGCTATAGTGCGCTAGTCTCTAAAGTCAAGGAACATAATCTGAAATTAAACCAGCTCCCAGAAGGCTAGCTTGTGTAATGCCAGAAGGTGTTGCATGAGCTGTCAGGGGAACCAGACCAATGACATTCTGAGAAAGCAGGGGACATCCTCAAGCTACACCGACCAATGGCCTGAGAATGCAGAACACACTGCCATGTGGCACAAACAAGCAAGATGAGACGGACCCATCTGTGCAATAGTGAAGCTCATCCTAGGTGGGTAATCAACAGCTGGCTAATTGGCTATGAGATCCACTCAGTGGCAGGGAACCCTTGACTGGTACAGGGACCCAAGGCAACCTTGAATGGGGACCAAAAACCAGATCTCCAAGGGGAAGTCCCCACTAACCATAGGTCCTCAGAAAGGCTACACCCTTTTAAATCTCACAAAACTAGCAAAATATTTTATCAATTAATCAATAATGATCACACTCTCCATTGGAGATTCTGTTTGTATTTTTCAGAAATCAAGGAGAACCTTGGACAACAGAATTCCACCAATAGGACCTGAGTTGATGGGGGATACGCAAGCAGGAGAGGAACCACCTCAGACTCATCATTTAGAGCCCTAACAAAACCTCTAAGGAAGTAGCATGATGAGCAAAAGAGTTCTTCCCACAGCAAAGCAGATATCCTAGGGAAGGGTAATGGAGATAGACACCAAGGATACCCAAAATAGTCCATAACACAAATCCAGAGACTCTTAAGAACTCAACAATTATGCAAACTTAAAACTCACTCACCATGACTCAGGGAAATTTGTGGAAGAGGTGTCGGAAAGATGGTGAGAGCCATGGTGAGGGAGAATATCTAATGCATAAAGGGGTGTGACATCCTGATCTTAAGGGGTTTTCTCTAATAACAAATGTTACTGAGCATCTTGCTATGTTAATATATATTTATATACTAATAAAAATGAATGATTTTGCAATATTTTCCATTTCTTTTGAGTAATTATGAAAACACACTTCTTTTATTATGGAAAACAGGTGGGGGTTAACATGACCTCAATTTGAAATAATTACAATATCACATACCGGAATTTCATGGTCTATAATAGCATATTTATAACTTTTTTAACTATCCAAGTTTACCTTGCCCCAATGATCTTAATGGTTTAGGTGGTCAATTTTTCTAAACATTAACTATATCACAATATTTATCTTACCACATTCTTAATATTCTTCTGGTTTTTAAGTAAATATTGATAAGAATACCCCACGTTATTATAATATCTAAATTTCTATAAACTTTGCATAGGTATCAATTTTTCAAGCACTTTATCTATTACTTGTATACATTTTGAATCCATTAATCTTTATAAAAATTCCTATAAAGATAATTCCAAGAACTGGAAGTAATTTTCTGGAAAGGTTTGAATACTGCCAAAAATTTTTTTATAAGCAAATGAAAGCCAATAGGCTAATAAGAAGGTTTTAGTTAAATGTTAAAGTTGTAAATTTTATATTTCATAGTTTTTCTTTAGGACTAGTCAGCAAAGAATAAAATCCTATATTCCTTACTCACTGGTCACAAGGGTATATTTAGATTGGAAAGCTGCACATTCATTTTTTAGCTACAGATGGTTGTTGTAAAGAATACAAAAAGTGGCCATAAAGCAATAGGCCAATAAACATGATAAAAACAATCATGTGGATTTGGAACAAACTGGCTTTAATAGCACATACCACCCATTATAATTACCAGGATCAGTTTCAGCAATAAAGACATAGGTAATGACTAGAGCAGCTATTAATTTTAGCTAGAAGTGCTAGACATTGACACACTAACTGGAAATAAGAGATGAAAACTGGAAGAAAAATGTCACCTACCTGGCAACAGGCATGTCTTTGTAGAGCAAACTAGTACTATTCCATCTAGATCTTTCCTAAGTCCTCAGGCCTGTGTCTCTGAACAATTTCAGTACACATGTGGTAAAATATATACTTGGCTGTACACTCTGCCCCTAGAGGTTCCATCATGCTCTAGTTCATCCATTAGAGAGAATAATGAATTGAAGGAAAAGAGCAATATATATATATATATATATCAACTGGATTTCTCTCCAGCTCAGAAGGATACTGATGAGCTAGCTCTTTGTTCTCAGGCTACCTGACATAAAAGCACCATGACTATTATTCTTTACTTTCAAATTACAATATGTGATTTTTTATAACAATATTTTTTCTATTGATAGCTGAATAAAATCCTTTTGAGCAAGTCTATACTACATATAATATCATAAAAATTGCTATCTTTCAGACACTCAAAAACATTTTAGAGACATGCATCCATTTAATATTTATAACTACTCTCTGAAGTAGGGTCAAAGTTATGACCATTTTATGGACAGAGGTAGTAAGAATTCAAAAAGTGAATTCTCTCCCTAATAGTTCCCAGCAAGTACCTGGTGAGCATAGCTTTAAACTTGGGCATCCAACTCCAAGAAACAGTGGGATTATGTCTATTCACTACATTCCTGAACTGCACAGGACTCAGCACATATTTTATGATGTCTGTATTTATTATGCATTAAATATTTTTTAGGAATTTTTAATATATCATTTGAACAACAAAACTGACAAAATTTCTGATGCTAGGTGTGCTCTACATTCTCAAGGCTCATATGAATTTTTTTTGTATTTTCAATGGTACTGTTATGTTAAATCTTCTGGCTACTTCTGTGTGGGATAACGCCAGGAGGGTGACTCATGAAAGAGACTCAGTTCCCACTGTCAGACATGGCTACAACCTCAGGCCAATAATTTTTTTTTTGTCCAAAAATAGGGATGATGAAGAATCAGAAAAAAACATCAAAGAGAAAGGGCCATTTGAAATGATATCTGGAGCCTATGAACCAACTGTAAGGAATGTGCCAATGGAAAGTCTCCTTAAATAAAAAATTAAAAGCACTCAGAGTATTTATCCAAATATCATTTTGTTTGGTTGCAATGTAGGACTTGAGTGAGAAAGCAATATTGAAAGACATACACTCTTAGGGTCCAAATCAGAGGCAAGCTGGCTGATCACAGAGAGATGCGAGTATAAGTCTTTGTTAGCAGCCAACATCTTGAGATAGTTTAAAGAGAGAGGTATGACATGATTGCAGGTACAGTTCTGGTTGTAAGAATATTAGTAGATTCTGCAATAGTTCAGAGGAAGGATTATAGGTACCTGAACCCTAAGAGTGTTAATAAAGAAGGATGGTAGAACAAATAATATTTAGATTTGAAATTGAATATGAAAGAGAGGAAGATAGAGATATTGGAATTAGTAAGTGCCTTGATGGATATCAGAATGATTCAATAAGATACAGAAATTAACGAAGGGAGGAATTTCATATATATTAAGTTTTGGTACTTGTGGCATTCTTATGTCTTGCTCAATATGCTTTGTAGACTCACAATAACATTCAATAATAGTTAAATTGGCTGTAGAATGTGAGAGGAAAGACAGGATAGGAGGGATCATCAGTAGACAAGAACTTGTCAGAAGATAAAAATATCAATGGGTGAAAGGGAGAAGGAGTGACACAAAACAGACAAGTAGGTTGCACTCTACTTGAAGCCAGACACTGAAGAGTTTGAAGAAGAAAAATTCTAGCTGTGTCAAAATTCAAGAGAAGACTTGGAGGTCTGAGCAGAAGAGGGAGCGGAAAGATTGTGAGAGCCTTGGTGGGGGAGAATATCCAGAGACATGGCCCCCCTCAGCAACAACATACTAGGGCCAGAGGAACCAGGCTGACTCCTAGGCTGTCCATGGTCCCAGCCCCAAGGACTGATCCAGACTGCCCACGGAGGAGGATATCCAGCTGATTGGGAATGGGGAAGAGGGGCATTGGGGAACTGGGGATAACAACTCATTGTTTGCTCATTAAATAATGTAACTCATTATGGACAATAAAAAAAGATATGCAGCATTAGACAAGGAAATATCAGTAAGTTTTGCAGGTGGATCACTAATGGCCTCAGAGAAGCACATTTGGTTAGGTATTAGGGGTGGATTTATAGACTCAGTTGACTAAGGAGAAATAGGAAGTGAAATTCCTTGTTTTCTTGAGGAGTTGGTTTACAGCCACACAAACTATGACTGCACCTGCCAGGAACCATGAATGTGAGGAATTCTTTTCTTTGTACACTAGACTATTTTGTTGTCTCTGTTTTCAGTTGTCAGAAAGTCAGACACGCTAACACCCTGCGTGCAAGTATCCCATAGAAATCTGTGTAGTAGACCTGAATAAGGCCTACTTTATACCTGGTTGAAAAGTAAATGAAAGGTGAAAAAGACAACACCGAAAAGCCTGCTACAGTCAAAAGGCCACGCAGGTGAGTGGATTTTCTATGGCACATGCCAAGCTCAAAACCCTGAATAGAGGCATGGCACCCCTCAGTAACAACATACTTGGGCCAGGAGAACCGGGCTGAGTACTAGGATAGCCAGGATCCCTTGCCACAAGGACTAATACAGACAGCCCACGGAGGAGGATATCCAACTGATCTGGGATGGGGAGGGGAGGAATTGGGGAATTCGGGATAAAAACGCATTGTTTGCCCACTAAATAATGTAACTCATTATGGAAAATAAATATATATTTAAAAAAACCCTGAATACCTGACTTACTTGTTTAAGGTGTGTCAAATGAATTACAATTTTTCCCAACTTACATCTTAAAACTAGTTGAAGGCAAGCTGCACAATGAAAAGCTAGCTTAAGAAATCTGGTTGCACCTTTGACCATAGTCCTTGCTTATATATCCTTAAGACGTGACCAATGGAGGCAGGTTTCTGAAGAGGCTGCCCTTTCCTCCTTGGATGGTGTCACCATACATGGCTGCCCTGTCCCTGTGTTCTTCTTCCCATAGGAGCACACTAAGCCAGCAGTTAGGAGATGGGGTCTGTGTAGAGATTTCTGTCTGGCTGGCCTTGACGCTCACCTAACAACCATCCTCCTCCGATGCTGTCTTCAGGCTGCCCACTCGAGGCCCCCATCACATGCTTTCATGTGCATAACACTTGAGATTTTTTTGTTTAGAAACATAATTTGATCTGATCCAGATTGCCTATGAAGAAATTCTAGGTTAGAACAGACTAAGGGAGTTGTTGGATTCAAATTTTTTAGAGAAAAAATATGTTTCCTTAAAACACTGAAGCTATTTACAGATTTCAATTTTTGTGTGAAAATAGAAAAGTCAGCTTTTAAATTCTAATGAAAATGCATATCCAGCCATGAAGAGATCTCCAAAGGGGACCGCATGGCACTGTCATGGAGTTCTTAGTGTGAGAAATCACAGGGGCGTCCGTTTTACCTGAGGGAACCTGGTAACTAAATTGGGTGCCTATGAAAATGAAGCACTTAAATGTAGAGTAACGGTGTACATTCCTCGGTGCTGAGTATTGTTGGTTATTCATTCCCTCCGTTTCAGAGATTTTAAATTACACTATAAGTCTACTTAATAATAGATTTTAGTATGTGATAATATTACTATTAGTTCAAAAATGTTTCAAAGCACTTTTTTTCCCAGTCATGTCTGGCTTATCTCTGATTCAGGAAAGCAAATGTCATCTCTTAACAAGGGCCACAGCAAAGACAGAATGGTTGTAATAGCCCCATGCTGAAGGCCTGGAGGAGAAGGCTGTGGATCAAAGGCAGAGCCAGGTCAGTTGATAAATGGCACACTGAGTTCATAACTAGACAGCCTATGTTCTGATGAGAACAGACAGACTGTGTGTCAAGACTTAAATACAGTAAAGCACGATTTGCACAAGACTCAACCAACATTATATGTACTTTACAGATGACTTCTGAGAACCAGAAATTCTGCATAACAAAACTATGTCCAGGCACATATTTTAATCATGAGAGTTCTGATGTTCACATCTGGTTCTTCAGATAAAATTATGACCTATAGAAAACAAGAATGTACATAATGTTTCAAAGGTACGAGCACATATGTGGCTTTGTCTCTATTAAATCCATCAGGTACATGTGATGCACAGGAATATACTCTAAAGGATATTAGAACATAGATTTGATTGCTGATTTCAATTAAAGTGGCATACTCCTTCAAGATATGTAAATTGCTTCACTAGAAACATATAAGTCAGAGATGATAAAACTAACCATTATTGCTAAGTTCCAATAAATTCAGAAAATCTCACACAACTAGCTACTGAGACAAAAGGACAAAATGAACATGGCTGAGACCAAAATCCAGATAATTCACATTTGATTTAAAATGATTTTGATTTGTATATAAAGAATACCAGTTCCTAAACACTTGCTACCAATATAATGAACCAGTACATCATCCTTTAAAACAATGCCAGGAGAGGACAGGTTGGAAGTGTGTTTGAGGAGGGGAATGTGGGTGCGCTGTGCATATGAGGCAGAGACAAAAGCCATGCTTTGTTGGTTTTGAGCACACATTTATTAAAGTACAAGACGCTTGTTTGAAGCATCAGAAACTTCCAGGATTGTTGAAGGCAAAAGAGATATTTGAAGATGAATTCTTAGGATGCTTCTCTTCATGTCAAGCAGAAGCATCAGAAAACAGAAATTGTCTGAGAATGCTGATGTGTGCACAGATTCTACAGAGAGCCAGAGGAGCAGTTATTTTCTGGTGCTATTTGAAGAAGCAGCAGCAGCAGCATTCTGAAAGCCAAGCGCTGCGTAGAAATATCTCAAGAACATTTCTAGCCAATGTTTTCAGGACAACTAACGATAGGAATACTCATGGAATGGTCAATTTCTGTCATTATGAGAAATTTTCTTGGAAATTTTGTTTGGGTCTCTATTATATGGACTTCATTTTAGCATTGAACTCCAGCTGTTCTCAATCCTCCTCTTTCCCTTCCTCAATCACACACACACACACACACACACACACACACACACACACACACACACACACACATTCTTGACTTTCATCTTGGCTTTACACAGGCTGTTTGGTGAATGAAGCAAATGAAGGACCTAATGACATCAATGTCATCTCGTTTTTAAGCCTTTAAAGATAACTGTAGAGACTATCCAGAGGCATGGCACCCCTCAGTAACAACACACTTGGGCCAGAAGAACCAGACTGAGTACTAGGCTATCCATGGTCCCCTGCCACAAGGACTGATCCAAACGACCCACGGAGGAGGATATCCAGCTGATTGGGGATGGGGAGGGAGGGAAATGGGGAATTCGGGATAACAACTCATTGTTTGCCCACTAAATAATGTAACTCATTATGGACAATAAATATATATTAAAAAATCTTAAGCTTAATTACAAAATATTTTAATACTGTAGGAATTAGTAAACAAAAATAGCACCGTTCAGTGAATACTCAAATGAGAAATATGGCTTGTGTTTTGTTTTGAGGATGCATGTGTACACATTGCCAGCTTCTCACAGCTGTTAGTGCTGTGAGCATGGGGACATCCTACTGTTTATCATTCCCTCCTCCCTTACCTTGGGGTTGATTCTGTGACAGTTTCAGGCAAGTTCACAGATTCTAGGCCTGAACTCCCTCCCCCTGATTAGACACCCCTGGGAGGCGTGTCTAGTTTGAGCTCAAACCTAGATGCTAAAACTGATTGGGTCAGGTATGGACCAACCAGCTGTCTCTCTGACTTACCCGGCAGAGGTCTTAAAAAGTCACTGAAATGAAGTCCAGTCTCTTCCCTCCACATGGCTACATAGGAGGAGAACTTCTAAAGTCTTAGGAAGGTAAGGCCTCCCCCCACCTCAGCCTATGGCTGGTGTGGAGGGGGGGGGCTCAAGATTTTTCCCACATGAACCTTGTTCCTCATGACAGCAGCCCTCTGGTATCTTTCCTTCTTTTGCTTATTTAGCTAAACAGCATAGATTTTGGATAAAACCTCTCCCACGTGTTCTCTCCACACTGGTGGCTGGAGATCTCTGTAACTTCCCATTCTCTTTTAAATAAAAAGTCTCCCGCTATATCTGGTGGTATATAGTTTTAATTCTTTAACTTTATAGACAAGAATTCAGGTACTCCTTAATTTCTGAAGTGCATTGGAATTTGCTGGGAACTCTTTTAAGTTCTAATCCCCAGCTCCACAACTACAATTCCACTGGGTCAGGTTAGACAGGTGGATTTGGTTGAATTTCCAACGATTTCTAGTTGAGGTGGTTGTGTGACTTTCTTCTAGCTAATGAAATATGAACAGAGGTTCTGAGCAAGACCTGTGGGAAAGGCTTACAAAGGAGGGCAGCCTTGGTACATAAGGGCCATTCAAGACTTCACCTTTGTGTGTCCCCTCCTTCTTGCCTGGGGCATAGTCTCCTACCTTACACATACAACATCCCTGAAGCCATGAAATCAAAGCCCATGAGCTACAGAAGCAGGAAGAAAGAGACATCTAGGGCTTTTAATCATATGTTTGAGGTTTCATAGCAGCCCTGAATTCTTATCTCCAAGGAGACATTGACATGTAAGCTTACTGCCACCATTGAGTTTTAGATATTCTTGATGGGACAGGCTGTCAGTTATAAATGAATTCAGTCTCAAGTGAAATCAGCATAAAATAAATTAGGCTTAATAAATTATTAATAAACA
>PVHP010033706.1:0-19467 GCA_004024765.1 Zapus hudsonius
CCAAAGGAGGGTTTTCCCCTGCATTTTATTAACTACGATAACATAGACCCTAGAGCTCATCCCTTGCCCAGCCTCCCCTCCCTCCCCCCCACCGTGGGGTCAGGCCTTCCCGGGAGCCCCTGCCTTGGCCGCCTGGGCCCGCTGGAACTCCTGCTGCAGCTGAGCAAGGGTCTCCCTCTGCTGCTCTGACTGGCGTTCGAGGTCCCGGAGCTGGGATTCGTATCGCTTACTGCGAGAAGAGGGAGACATTAGTGAGCCTTATTAGGGAGGCCAAAAGAGCTTGGTGGACCACTTGGGCTCGGAGGACAGGAGAGAGGGTTTAAAGGAAGGGAGGCTGAGCAGCAGACCCCTGGGGGCTGCTCTACGGACAGCTACCCTACAGCAGGTCCGGCACTTACATTTCAGCCGTGATATAGTCCAGCCTCTTGCCCACCGTGGCCCGAGCCTCCCCCAGCTCCTGTTTGACGAGCACGGGACCCAGGAGTTTAAAGACCACGTTGGATTCATCCAGCAAGGCCAGTTCCTGCAAAGTGGGACACTGATGTACCCAGCACAAGTCACGTCCTTCCTTCCCCCAGGCTCCCGGTCCTCACCTCCTTGACGATGTTATTTTCTGTTAGCTGTGCCTCAAGCTTCTGCCTCCCTGACATGGATTTGCTCAGGTCTGAAGGTGGGAGAAAAGCCGTGACTGCAGACGTGCAAGGGGCCACGCGCGGGGGAGGGGCCGGGGACCCTGCCCCTTACCCTTCTGCAGCTGCTGGTATTTCTCCACTTCGCCCTGCAGCTTCTTTTGGATCAACTCAGCCATGGCGAGGGCGCGAGCCTACGGGGAGGAGGGGCCGCTAGGTCTCCGGCTCTGCAGGGCGCCCGAGCTCCCTTCCTTCCCTGCCCGGTCTGCGGGAGGTGAGAGTTCCTTCGAGAAATGACCCCTCGGGGCCCCCGTAGTTCCCCCCTCGTCCCGGCCCTAGGAGATGGACAGCGAAACCAGAACCCCAAACCCTTCAACCAAAACCCTAACCGACTCACGTTGCCCCCGGCTTGTGTGGACGAACCCGGAAGTAAACAAGGGATGCTGGGAAAAGGAAGCTGCCTTCTTCTGATGCATGCCGGGAAATGTAGTTCTGATGGATACACACGATACGGAAGTTAATCTGGGAACACAAGACGCATTTATCCTTGGGTCCTGGGCTCCGACTTGCCCTTTATTTTATTATTTTATTTTATTTTGCTCTTTAGTTTTATTTCTTCATAATCTGAAACTCGGGAATAACTCCCCGCACCCCACGCGGGAGGCTTGCCCTCACTCAAGATGGCGGCCAGAGCTTCCCTCCTGGCTCGGCGCTGATTGGATAAAGGCCAGGGGACTTCCGGAAGTTTCCAAAAGGGCCTTGGGACAGCTTGAAAAGAGTTTTCTTTTTTCTGTTTTGCACGTGGATCGTTGTTCGGCCGGTGGGCGAGATGGAGACAGTCCCCAAGCCTGGCAGCGGTGTCCCGCCTAAGAAAGGCAGGCTTCCGGCCAAGAGGAAGGTAGGGGTCCAGCCTGGGAAGACGGGGGTCGGGGATCGGCCGGGGCTGCGGGGTACGAAGGCCCGTGATGCGCCCCTAGAAGCCGCGGCGATACTGGGAGGAGGAGAGCGCCGCCCCGGGGCCCCCCGCCAAGAAGAGGAGGCCGAGGAGCACCCAGGTCCTCAGGAAGCCCCGCGTCTCCAGGAAGCCCCAGCTCCCCAAGCCCGAGCGGAGGAAGCCGGGGCGGACCTTGTCCGGGGTGAGTGAGCCCGGGGCCCGACAGCTGGCCGGTGGGTCGCCCTGTGCTTGGAGAGCCGGAGGGGTGGGCTCACCACCAGGGTCCTCTGCCTCCCTCGCCCCTTGCCAGGCCCAGGACCCCTTCCCAGGACCCGCCCCCGCCCCCCTGGAGGTGGCCAGAAAGTTCCATCGGATTGACAAGTCGAAACAGGTGGGTGTGGATCACCTCCCCGTGGGAAGGGCTGGAGGCTGGGAGGCCCTGTTTTA
This sequence comes from Zapus hudsonius, assembly GCA_004024765.1. NCBI lineage: Eukaryota > Metazoa > Chordata > Mammalia > Rodentia > Dipodidae > Zapus > Zapus hudsonius. The sequence continues at coordinate 2,011 of PVHP010033706.1, forward strand.
CGAAGCCTCTGCTTCTCCCGCTCTCGACAACGACACAGATCCCGTCTCCCAAGTCCAAAACGCGAAGCCGACTGGAGGCTGCGGAGGCAGAGGAAGAAGAGGCGAGTGTCAGGGCCGCCCGCTCTGAGCTGCTGCTCGCTGAGCAGCCTGGGTGAGTGGACGGCCCCTCATCTGGGCCTTCCTTTCCCTGGCTTTACGGACTTTCTCTTTTTTTGGGGGGTGGGGGGAGGCAAGGTCTCACTCTAGCCCAGCCTCAAAGTCATGGCAATCCTCCTACCCGAGCCTCCTGGGTGCTAGAATTACACTCCAGGACTGAAGAGATGGTTCCACCATTAAAGGCGCTTGCTTGCAAAACCTGATGGCCTGGGTTCAATTCCCAGTATCCACGTAAAACTAGATACACAAAGTGGCGCATGAATCTGGATGGAGTCCATTTGCAGCGGTTAGAGGCTCTGGAGTGCCTATTCTCTCTGTCTTCTCTCTTTCTGCTTACAAATAAATAAATAATGTTTTAAGGGGCTGGAGAGATGGCTCAGTGGTTAAGGCACTTGCCGCCAGTGCCTAAGGCACCAGGTTCAATTCCCCAGTTACCCACATATGCCAGACCCACAAGATGGTGGCCCTGGTGCTCTCTCTCCTTCTCTCTCTATCTCTGTATTTCTCTGCTTGAAAATGAATATTTTTTAAAATAATGTTTTAAAAAAATAAAACTTTTTTAAAAAGGTGTGAGCCACCACATCCGGCTTTGTTTCTCATTGTGATGTTGGTATGCATGCCCCCATCATCCTGGGAAGCTTTACTACAGCCCTGACTCCGGTTTTCAGGTTTCTGGAAGGGGAAGATGGAGAAGATACAGCAAAGATTCTCCAGGCTGACATTGTGGAAGCTGTGGACATTGCTAGCGCTGCCAAGGTGAGCCTCGAGGGTGATGGAGGTGCAGGGAAAAGTCGAGGAGACTGGTAGAGGGCATTACTGTGGGAGCCCATCTCTCCTGAATTTTTTTGTTGGTTTGTTGTTTTGGTTTTTCGAGGTAGGGTCTCCTCTAGCCTAGGCTGACCTGGAATTCACTCTGTAGTTCCAGGGTGGCCATGAACTCATGGTGATCCTCCTACCTCTGCCTCCCGAGTGCTGGGATTAAAGGTGTGCGCCACCACGCCCGGCTTCTCCTGATTTTTATTTTATTTTTTTCCACGTTTCCCTCTCCCAGCACTTTGACTTGAATCTGCGGCAGTTTGGACCTTACAGGCTGAGCTACTCTCGAACTGGGCGGTAAGGTGAAATTCCAGTGTGCGGGGTTCTGGGTATGGAACCCATGACCTTGTGTGACACCGCATCATGGAGTCATACCCCAACCTAGTGAGCAGTGCTTGAACTAAAATGTGTGTTTCCCCAGCCGTGTCGGGTGCGTGTCTGGCTGTTGATGTGTTTTGTCCCATTTGGAGAGGAGCTGGTGTGGGGGGCAGGTGTTGACTTGAGTCTGGGTGCTTCCCCGCGTTAACGCCCTGCCTTTCCTTCATCTCCAACAGACACCTGGCTTTAGGAGGGCGTCGGGGTCATGTGGCTGCCCTTGACTGGGTGACCAAGAAGCTCATGTGTGAGATCAATGTCATGGAAGCAGTGCGCGACATCCAGTCAGTGTTGTCTCTGTTCACCGTGTGTGGGAGTGAGGAAGCCCATCCCCGATGGGGTGACAACCAGCTCGGCCTTGCCCATGAAGCCTCTCGTCCTGTGTAGGTTTCTCCATTCCGAGGCGCTGCTTGCAGTCGCCCAGAACCGCTGGCTTTACATCTATGACAACCAGGGCATCGAGCTCCACTGCATCCGCCGCTGTGACCAAGTGACTCGGCTTGAGTTCCTTCCCTTCCATTTTCTCCTGGCCACCGCTGTGAGTGGCCGCAGAGCACTGGACTGGGGGGACCTGTAGGACCCCAGTAGAGGGAAGACGGAGGGGAACTAAATTGAGTCATTCTCTGTCAGTCAGAGACAGGGTTTCTGACCTACCTGGACGTGTCGGTGGGGAAGATCGTGGCAGCACTCAATGCTCGGGCTGGACGGCTCAGTGTCATGGCTCAGAACCCGTACAACGCCGTCATCCATCTTGGACACAGCAATGGTTAGTCCCTCACTTTATTCTTGTTTATGTTTGTTGTTTTGTTTTAAATATTTATTTGCAAGCAGAGAGATACAGAGTTAGAGAAAGAGAGAATAGCATACCAGGGCCTCCATTCACTGCAAACGAACTCCAGATGCAGGTACCACTTTGTGCATCTGGCTTACATGGGTACTGGGGAATCGAACCCAGGTCCTTAGGCTCTGGAGGCAAGCTCCTTAACCGCTGAACCATCTCTCCAGCCCTGTTTTTATACATGTGCATATATATATATATGTGTGTGTGTAATTTATTTGCAAGGACAGAGAGAATGAGAACAGATGTGCCAGGGCTTCTGTTTACTGCAGACAAACTCCAGATGCACAAGTAGTCTTACCTTGGCCTCTTATCAGAAACTACAGGCATGTGCCGCCACATCCACCTCCTGGCTTAACAGGGTCTTGGACCACCCCGATCAAGTTGCTTTTAATTTTATACACAGTGCTGGGAATTGAACCCAGGGCATTGGGCATGCTAGACATTGCTCTTTCACGGATAACATCCCCAGCTTGAAGAGTCCTTTTCAGTTACCATTTAAGAACTGGGGAGATGGCTCAGTTGTTACAGGCACCTGCTTACAAAGCCGGCTGGCCTGGGTTCAATTCCCCAGCCACCCAGATAAAACCAGATGAGCGTTCATTTGCAGTGGTAATTGTGCCGCTTCACCCAAACACAAATAAGTAATAGCTACCCTTCCCCTTCTCTCGCTCCCATTTGATCTCGAACCCCATCTTTCCCTGCTCGAGAAGCTTGGGGTTCAGGGTCTGGTGTGTATTCATGACCCCAGCTCTGCTCGTCTAGGCACAGTGTCGTTATGGAGTCCAGCAGTGAAGGAGCCGCTGGTGAAGATTCTGTGTCACCGTGGCGGGGTCCGCGCTGTGGCAGTGGACTCCACAGGCACGTAAGTCACGTGTTTGGGGTGAGGGAGGTTTCGGCCATCCCGAGCAGGAAGGGATGGAAGGCAGTGTGCCTTCAGAAGCAGACTGGAGCGAGCAGCCTGTGTGTATGTGGCTGCTAACAGTCATGGAGGTGTGGGCCCAGGACGGAGCCTGTGTGGGTTTCCTGATCCTGAGAATGGGGTGCGAGTCTATCTCGGGTCTCCACTTTCTCTGAAGAGCCAGACAGTGAGTCTTTTAGACTTTGTTTGGGGTAGTTTGAGTACACACCCACGTGGCCCTGGTTTGCCGGGATGCTTGGCCGGGGTTCTCTCTCCTCGGGTGTCTTCTCTGAACCTACTCAGTGGGTTCATCCCTTACTGTGTCACCTCATTCCCAGATCCCTTCTCTCCTGCCCTCATTCATTCAGCATTTCCCTGACACCTGGAATTCCACTTAAATGTTTTTATTAAAGAACTTGTTTTCATTTATTTATTAGAGAGAGAAAAGAGTTGAGAATGGGCACACCTCCTGCCACCACAAATGAACTCCAGACACATGAGCTACTTTGTGAATCTGGCTTTCTGTGGGCACTGGGGAATTGAACCTGGGTCAGCAGGGTTTGCAAGCAAGCATCTTTAACCATTTCTTCAGGCCTGAAGTTTGGCTTCTGTGGCTTCTCTAGCCGTACCAGGGCAGGCTCGGTGGCTCATGCCTCTGTCCCCAGCCCAGAGCCAGCCTGCAATGGATGCCTGGGAAGATGTGATGGCTGAATGGAATTCAAGGAAAATAAAATCACAGTAGTTATGGGAAATACAGGTAGTCTGTTAGGGTCAGCAGAAAAGATCATCGCCAGCTAGATGTGATGACTGAAGGTCCTGCGTGGAGCGCGTCCTGGTCCCTGGCTGCATGCGCCTGGACATGATGAAGTCTTTCCATCAGTGATGAGCACAGGACCACCATTGACCAAGTCTGTAGAGGTCATGAACTAAGAGCCAAGGCTGTTTCTAGGTTTTCGTTTGTTTTGAGGTAGGGTCTGCTATGTAGCCAGCTCACCTGTACTCATGGACCCTCCTGCATCAACCTTGAGGTGCTGGGCTAGGTGTGCATTTCTGCTGCCACGTGCTTTGACAGTTTGGGGTTTTGTGGGTTTTTTTTTTTCTTTTCGAGGTAGGGTCTCGCTCTAGCCCAGGCTGACCTGGAATTCACTATGCAGCCTCAGGGTGGCCTCAAACTCAGCAATCCTCCTGCCTCTGCCTCCCGAGTGCTGGGTTAAAGGTGTGTGCCACCACACCCAGCTTAGCTTCTTGAGGCTGAATTGCTTCGTGTATGTGTCTGTGTGGTGAGTGTGCATTTGTGTGTGCATGTGGAGGCCGTTGGGTGTCTCCCTCAACATTCACCACCTTACCAAGACAGGGTCTCTTCCTGAACCTAGAGCTTACAATTTGGCTAAATCAGCCACTGAGCCCAGGGGTGTTCCCATCTCCCAGCACTGAGAGCACAGGCATGTGCCGCTTGGCCCAGCATTTTATGTGGGTGTGGGGCTGGGTCTTAGGACCCTCAGTGGCCCCTGGCTTACATCCTAGGACCCTCAGGGGTCTGTGGTGTGCATGTCTTTCTTGGCAGAGCATCCAGCTGAGCCTCCATTGGTTCCATCATGGGGAATCTCCAGGCACAGACCTTTCCATCCTGTCCTGGATTCACAACTCAGAATCCTGATTCCCTTGGCAAACACAGGCCTGGTGTGGCTGGTCCCCCTTAGCTTCCCTCTCTGAGGAACAACTTGGAATACAGACAGGGCCACAGCTCACACAGTGAGACCTTGAGGACATGGCTATTAGCCTTGTGGGGAAAAGACAGACCAGGCAGGGCTGTCCAGCACATCACCACTTCCTGTGTAGCTTTTCTCCACCCATGTGGTCTTCACCTTGTGAGCTGTCACTGCCAGATGAGCGAGTGAATCATGGTACTGTGCCTTTAAGGAACCCTAGGTGTCTTCCCGTTAACCACTCTTACAAGAAAGCTGCTGCTACACAGTGCTAAGGCAGCTGCACCTGCAGTCCTAGCCCAGGACCCACCTTGCCAGGGAAGCCTCCCTGACTGCTGGAATGTGTTCTCCTGTCCAAAACCTGTTGCCCAGCAGCAGCAGGACACATGCTCAATTCATACACCTCAGCGCAGACTGGCACGTGGTCATCTTCCATCATGTGTCTCAGGAGGGCAGTGTGGTGTCAGCAGGTGAAAGGAAGACTGAACAAGCAGCACTTGCCCAGCCAGGAGTGAAGCTCTGGGTTTGACCTCTGCTCTCAGAAGAGACAAGGCTGCCCTGACTTCTCACTAATGCAGCCCTTCCCCCTCTCTAGCCTGCGTCACTTCACCTGCATGACACCTAAGGGCACATCGCAGTGACGGCAGTGGTTCTCACTAGCCGCCTCCACAGGCCTTAGTGCGTACCTATTGCACACTAATTGGTCCTGACCTCTCCCTCAGGTACATGGCCACCTCTGGCCTGGACCACCAGCTGAAGATCTTTGACTTGCGAGGGACCTTCCAGCCTCTGAGTGCTCGGACCCTGCCCCAGGGAGCAGGGCACCTTGCCTTCTCCCAGCGAGGACTGTTGGTTGCAGGAATGGGTGATGTTGTCAATATCTGGCCCGGGCAGGGCAAGGCCAGCCCGCCCTCCCTGGAGCAGCCCTACCTCACCCACCGGCTCTCAGGTCAAGTGCATGGACTCCAGTTCTGCCCCTTTGAAGATGTGCTGGGTGTGGGGCACAGTGGGGGCATCACCAGCATGCTGGTCCCTGGTGAGTGGAAATTTCAGTGAGTCTGAGGTGGGCAGAGGAGCAGTGGGCCCCAGCAGGCTGGAGCTCTAGCCATGGCTGCATGTCCCTCCCTCCAGGGGCTGCTGAGCCCAACTTTGATGGCCTGGAGAATAACCCATACCGGAGCCGGAAGCAGCGCCAGGAGTGGGAGGTGAAGGCTCTGCTGGAGAAGGTGAGCACCCTGTGGAGCAGGGGACCCTGTGGGGCTCAAGACTAGCGGAAGAGCTCCCCAGAACTCTCCGTCACAGTGGGGTTCTGCAGCCTTCCTGGCTTGTTCCTTTGGGTGTCGCTCTTCTGTGGCTCCTCACCATGTCCTGTGACATCCCCAGGTCCCTGCAGAGCTCATCTGTCTGGACCCCAGAGCCCTGGCAGAAGTAGATGTCATCTCTTTGGAGCAGCGAAAGAAGGAGCGGATAGAGAGGCTGGTATGGAGACCAAATGCCTGGAGCCTCCCTTTATCCCCCCCCATGCCCTCCACTTTGGGGCTGTGCTTCGCAGTGTGCTGATCTCCTGCCTGCCCCCTCCCCAGGGCTACGACCCCGACGCCAAGGCTGCTTTCCAGCCAAAGCTGAAGCAGAAGGGGCGCAGCTCCACGGCCAGCCTGGTGAAGAGGAAGAAGAAGGTCTTGGACCAGGAGCACAGGGTATATGCGCACTGTGGTGGGCCCCCTCCTGCCCCTGCCTGAGGCCTTGTCAGCACCACTGCTCACCTTGTCCTGTGTCCCTTCCGGTCCCTAGGACAAAGTCCGGCAGAGCCTTGAGGAGCAGCAGCAGCAGCAGCAAAAGCGAGAGAAGACCAAGCCCACGGGGAGCCGGCCATCTGCGCTGGACAGATTTGTGCACTGAGCAGACCACAGTCCCCAGGATGACCCCTAGGGAGCTCGCTGTGTGTGTGTGTGGGGGGGTGCAGGCCGCTGCTGGCTCCTTGAACGGGTTATTAAAGTGAGCTTTTTGGAAAGTGTGTCTGGGACTGTCCTGTGGCTTGTGCCCCAGCCCCTTGCCAAGTTGGGGGGGGGGGTAGTCTAGACGCAGAAGGGTCACTGCCCTCACCCTTTGCCCATGGTTGCTGTGTCCTCTCCCCCTTGGCCCTAGGATGTCCTTCCTTCCAGCAGTGTGGAGGCCTCTGCGCAGGTGTATCTGCAGGCTTGGAGACACTGCACTTGACAACATGGGGGACAAGTTTATTAGGCTCGCGCCCGTCTAGTCCCGGTGGGGGAACAGTATGAAGCTGGTTTCAGTCTTTGGGGCTGTGCAGCCAGGCCAGGACGCGGCACCGCAGGATGCCCAGCACTCCCTGCAGCCAGGAGCAGGAGGGCGCAGCCTCCTCCCCGTCCTGCTGGCCCACCAGCCTCCAGGCTTCCTGCATTTTCCAGGGATCCACTTTGTGGGAAGTCAGCAGGAACTTCGCGTAGCAGCAGCGGTCCAGGGGGTAGAGGGTGGCCCCAGCCATCTTGACACAGTGGGTAGGGGCAAGGCCGGCTCGGTGGGCACACACCCCCACGAAGACATCCTCGATCGGGATTAGAGGTGCCCGGCTGGCCTGCGAGAGGACCAGGCTCACGGCAGACGCGGAGAGCACGTAGCCCGTGCCCGAGGCATAGGGCGGGTAGGGGCCCCAGGCGTCGGGCCACATTTCTTGGGAGAGCTGGTGTTTGCCCGGGGCCCGGGACGGGCTCACCCTCCAGTGCACTCTGCCCAGGTACAGGAGCGGCATGGCCTCGGGTCCCGGGGCCGCAGTCGCGTTGGCGGCGGCGCCCCTCGCCCGGCGCTCCCGGAGGCCCCCTCCGCCGCGCCGCAGCAGCTCCGACACCAGCTCGGGCACGTTGACGAACACGTCGTCGTCGGTCTTGAGCACGTAGCGGGCCCCGGGGCAGTGCCGGCGCGCCCAGGCCAGCCCGCTGAGCGTCTTGAGGGTGAGGTTGCGGTAGGTGTCTCGGAAGGCGGCCTGCACCAGGTCCCCGTGCGCCGCGGCCTCGGCGGCCAGCAGCGCGGCGCGCGGCGCGTCCTCGCCCAGCAGGAAGAGCGTGCGCACGCGCAGCCCGCGCGCCCGGCGGAGGCCGCCCCACGAGGCCCGGATGGCGTCCCGCTGGCCGCGGTGCGCGGGCGCCGAGCTCACCAGCAGGAGCAGGAACGGGGCGGGCGGGCCCGCGCAGGCCGCCGCGTTGGGGACGAGCAGGCGGGGCAGGGCGAGGGGCGGGCCGGGCGAGGCGGGCGCGGGCAGCTGGCTGCGGGCCAGCGACAGCACCAGCAGCTCCTCGCCGACGCCCGAGGGTCCGAAGAGCGTCCACACCACGGCCAACAGCAGCGCGGCCAGCAGCAGGCGCCGGGACAGCCCGGCGCTCATGGCGACGCCTGCCGGGACAGCGGGAGGTAGGTCGGCCTGCGGGAGCCCGACGCGGCCACTCGGCCGCGGAGTCCCGCCATGGCCGCGCGCTCTCCCGTCATGCCCCGCAGCCGGAAGCTGCGCGCACACGCGCACGCGGGAGCCCACCCGCGCCCCAGCTCGGGGTCGCCGCTCACCCCGGCACTCACCCGCAGCTCGGTACGCCGTCCTCACCGTCGTGAGGACCGCCCCGCCCGCTGCTGTCGCTGCGCCCCCGGGGACCGCGCGCACCTGCACCCGCCGACCTGCCAGCTGCGGCCGGTTGGACGCGCCCCACAGTGGCATCGCCACCGCCCCGGCTATCAGGACTGGCTATCAGGACTGACTGCACCGTCTCCCCGGTGATTCAGGCTTTATTTCCAGGTCGCTTAGCATTTGCAGGAACAAAGTCTGGGCGGGTAAGCCCCAGCTGAAAGCGGTTTCACGGGCTTTCACCAGATCCGGAGGCAGGTGGCTCCACCCTCCCGGTGTCTCAAGCAGGGATGGCATTTTTACATCGACCACAGGCACCCTGACCCTGTGGGTGGGAGTGGCCCCTGCCAGCCAATTTCACTGCGTACTCCCAACCCCCAGCGACACCAGAAAGAAGCACCAAGGAAGCCATAGTATAGAAACTCTTTATTAACAGAAAAGGCCCCCACACTCATTTCTTCTTGGACACACCCACAGTGCGGCCACGGCGGCCAGTGGTCTTGGTGTGCTGGCCTCTGACACGAAGGCTGCAGATGAAAAAAGTCACAGGTCAACAGGTCACTAAGGAAAAGCTTGGGGGGGGGGGGAGAGGAATGCAACACTAACAGCTCGGGAGCTGACAGCAGGGAAGACCATCCACTCACCCCCAGAAGTGGCGCAGCCCCCTGTGGGCTCTGATTTTCTTCAGCCGCTCCAGATCCTCACGGAGCTTGTTGTCCAGGCCATTGGCCAGAACCTGGATTTGCAGAATGGATGGACAGGTTTACACCCCCACTGCCTGTCCTCAACAACACCCTCAGGCCCCTCCCAGCTCAGGTGAGAACGTACCTGGCTGTACTTCCCATCCTTCACATCTTTCTGTCTATTCAAGAACCAGTCTGGGATCTTGTACTGGCGTGGGTTCTGCATGATGGTGATGACGCGTTCCACCTGGCAGCAAGACAAGGTCAGGCCCACAGCCCTGAGGCAGGCCCAGCCAACCCCTAGCTTCCTGCTTGTCCTCACCTCATCTTCCGTGAGTTCTCCAGCCCGCTTGGTGAGATCAATGTCTGCTTTCCTCAACACCACATGAGCATACCTTCGTCCCACACCCTGAGGTGAAAAGTTTTGGAATTAGGTTAGAATCTGTTATTTTCCCTTAATAGTTCTGTTATTCAAAAAGTTCCTGAAGAACTTTTTTTGCCAGGACAAAGGCATCCACCCAGTGAAGAGGACCTGTCTTCACTGCCCAGCATGGGTGGCTCTAAGTGCACCGATCAGCATTGTGACCAGTCAGTCAGTCCATCATGTAGGGAGAGTCCTGGGCGCCACTGTGTATGTACATGGGAAGCAAAACCCTCTAAGGCCCACAATTCTTGAGCGAGTCAACAGTGGCTACTAGGCCCCAGTTTCCAGGGAGCTGACCCCACTCTAATGCTTGTATGGCACCAGCACTTCTCACTCACCTCACTTAGGTTCACAGACCTAAGTGACCTGGTGTGCCCTTCCACTCCGTTCACACCCAAGACCCTCAGGATGTCAACGTGGGCTCATGTGTGCCTGCTCACGTGATTAGATAAAATGAGGTCACACTGGACCTAAACCCAGTGACTGGTGAACTTAAAATGCACACCTTTAATCCTAGCAGGCTGGAGGCAGAGGTGGGAGGATCGTGAGTTTGAGGCTGTGGTATCCTGCTTAAGGGGCATGGAGGATATAGGGTTTTGCTGAATCTGACAGGCTTCTGGGACTGTCTCCTGATAAGGAAGTTGAGGCAAAGTCTGAGGCCCCCTATAAGTCTTAGCAATCCTGAACACTCCAGCCCCCAGGCAGGCCACAGCTGTGCCCTGAGATAAGCAGGAAATTCAAGGCCTAAACTCAGTCCAGCTACAGTAACAAACCTAAACAATAAGGCTACATTTCCTCTGCTGACATCACCATTCTATACATGTCTGTAGTCACGTAGGCCCCTCAATTTATCTATGCAAAGTAGGTATCCAAAGGATACTGGCCCCTACCAATCTCCTTGCTTCCTATGTTCCTACCTCTGCCTTTTTCTCTATATAAACAACTGCTATCTATATGATAAACAAGAACTGCCCACTGCCACGCTCTCCCGGGCAACTATGCCCACCGGCTCACAGCTATTTCAAGCCTCTGCTCACCCAGCTCCGAGGACAAAGAGGGAGTTGATGCATGCTGCAACTTCCTCACTAACCGACGGACCCACACGAGGCTAGCCTGAGACTACATAGTGAATTCCAGGTCAGCTTGGGCTAGAGCGAGACCCTGCCTGTGTGTAGGGGGGAGCTACACCACCAGAAGAGATAGAAGGGATCCAAGTGCTGCTCAGCGGAATGGGGAGCACCCTGGAATCCTGCCTCAGGACATGAACTCACAGCAGGCATGGTTAAGGCTGGGCCCATCAATACCAGGCATAGCTGGTGGAGGGCTTCATGAAGAACTCCCTGAGTTTTTGGCAGTTACTAGCTGGGGAGACATGTTCTTCATTGACTAGCCAGAGAAGCTGCCCCTGCAAATACCCCACCTGTGCTCACCTAGAACCCCAACTTCATTCAGCACATCAAAGACAGAAATAGAGGCAGCCCAGACTGGTGGTAGTAGTATGTGACTTAATAAAGTTGCCCAAGAAAAAAAAACAAGGCTTTCTATTCTTAATTTTTTTCAGACATGTTCTCAATAATTTGTCTAGCTGGCCTCAAATTTTTCATCCTGCCTCATCTCCAGACAGCTAAGTTTAGAGGGATATGCCACCATGCCTCTCCTGCCTGCCCCCTGCCTTGTGATCTCTGAACTCCAAGCACCTAGCTGTGGTATAAAGAGCTGATGCCCACTCGGCATTACTCAGTATTTAGAGCAGATTGAAGTTGGCAGGACAAGAACACCTTGTTAAATAGGGTCCTTCTTAGGCAAAACCAACCCCACACATTTCGAGTAGCAGCTATCCCAAAGGGATAGGCAGCAGTTCTAGACTTCCCAGAATCTGTTACCTCCTCCTGGGGCTCATTCTCCTTCCTAGGGAGACTCTGCAGGCAATTAGCAGGAGGTGCCCCAGTTAACACTTGCTATGAGCTGGCTGTAACGAAGGCCCTCAACCACCTCCCAGTCTCTTCCTCCCCGGGCGTGGTGGTGCACCTTTAATCCCAGCACTTGGGGAGGCAGAGGTAGAAGGATCGCCATGAGTTCAAGGCCACCCTGAGACTACAGAGTGAATTCCAGGTCAGCCTGGGCTAGAGCGAGACCCTACCTTGAAAAACCAACAACAACAACAAAAAAAGGGTCTCACAGGCAGATGTCACCATCCCTGTAAACCAGGACTTTCTCCACAGCCCAGCTTTGATACACACCAGTTTGATTTTACACCATTCAGCTACAGGTTCCCTTCATTTTATCCCCTTTATGAAATTCACCCGTGGGAAGCCGTAATGCGTCAACATTTGTTTTGTAGGCCTCTGCTCTTCCTCCTCCTACTAATGCTAAGCTCTAATGCCCGCAGGCTTTCCTCCTAGAGACCATGACCCCTGCTGTGACCGAGTCACCTAGCAACCAGGTTGCTAATTCCTAGTAACCACCCATGCTCCCTGTATTTAAGATGCTGCCTGCTTGTAATAAATTGAGTTTGATCGGAATCTCTTGCTCCACTCTCTCCTGTCTCTTGTCCCACCTATTCTCACCCCCTCGCTGTGACCGACCTGCGGGCGGGTAAGGACAATTGGCCCTTCATCTTATCCCCTTTATGAAATTCACCAGTTCCTTTAGATTCCTCAAAACCGCCCAAAGTATTTCCTTGACCAATTCTCCAGCAACGTAGGAGAATGGACTGTACAGTAGGGGCTGGAGGTAAGATGGACTGCATGCAAACCGACTGGCAAGAGAGACATTTAGCTTTCCAAATCGACACTTTCACTAGCCAGAATTGGCACAGCCTCTCACCCCCACCCCACCTAACACCCGTGGGCACGTCTACCTGGCCTTTGAAGGGGTAGAAATCACCCCATTCTCAAAGCATACAAATTTCACAGAAGAGTCGCTGCTCCCAAACACGGAGGCCCAAAGAGAAGCAGCAATCTTAAAAAAAGAGCTCAATTAGTCCAGGAAAACCTTGGAATGTGGGGAAGGCAGGCAACCGTGTTCTCCACGGCTGTCTTTCCAGGCAGGTCCTGCTCTAGCCCAGGCTGGCCCGGAACTCCTACCTCTGCCTCCCGAGTGGTGGGATTGAAGGCGTGTGTCCCTACACCCTGCACATGGGGGTCTCATTCCCTTTGGCAGCAAATCTGGTCAGGGGATGAGCCCCTATTCTTCCCGCGGCCTGCCCCTCACCCCGCTTTACCTTAATGGCAGTGATGGCGAAGGCTATTTTCCGCCGCCCATCGATGTTGGTGTTGAGTACTCGCAGAATGTGCTGGAACTTCTCGGGGATCACTAGAGACTACAGGGAGAGTATTGGGGGAGGGGAGGAATCAGGGGGCTAGAATGATGCTCATCCCGCAAAACCTAGCGACCCGGGATCGAGTCCCCGGTGTCCAAGTAACCCAGATGCACAAGGTGGCGCGTGCATCTCGAGTGTTCGCCGCGGCTGGAGGCCCTGGCGCGCCCATTCTCCCTCCCTCTCTGCTTGCAGGTGAATAAAGACATTTTTAAGAGTCAGCCGCCACCTCGGCAGGGCACACGGGGGGGCCGCCCAAGACCCACCCACAGCCGAGCCCCGGGCACCGTTCGCGCGTCCTCCGGCGCTGCACCCCCCCGGAGCTCGAGATCCTGGCCGTCCTTTCCCAGCGGAGCGCCCCAGATCCCCACGGCGCACCGTTCCCGACGTCCCGCCAGCAAACCTCCCCGGCTCCGGCCCCGATGTCGCCGGATCCCGGCGCCGAGTCGGCTCTTACCATGGCGGCAGCACCAGCGGCGGCGTGTAGGCCTCCAGTGGAAGAGAGAGCGGAAGTGACGTCTTGTCCTTATATAGCTTCAGGGCGGAAGAGGCGGGGTTATCTGGGAAAAGCGCTTCCCCGACTACGCGTCTGAGAGTCTGGATTGGATGGCGTAACTTCCGGCCCGGTCTTTTTTTGCAGTCGTACGGTTCTGACGTGGGTCAGCAACAAAGGTTCCGGGGCGAGATGGTGCTTGAGGCGTCCACCTTCCCGTGGGCACCGGGTTGAAAGGGACAAACGACTTAGCCGAACTATCTGGGAACTTTGCTTTTGCTCTACGCAAGGCACTCTGGGACTTTCAGTCTGCGCAAGGCACTCTGGGACTTGTAGTTCCTCTCGGGGAAGCAGAGCCTGACAGCTGGCGGAAGTGGGGAATGGCCGCCGCAGCTACCATGGCTGCGGCTGCCCGGGAGCTGGTGCTGCGGGCTGGAGCCTCAGACATGGAGGAGGAGGAGGGTCTGCTGGTGAGAGCGCGGGGCTGTTTGTCCTCCATAGTGTCTTCCTCGCCTCGGAAGCGCCTAGGCTGGGTGCAGGCTGGGCAGCCTGTCTTGGGCTGTTTGGCTTCCTCATACCTTCCTTGGGATGGGATTTCAATTTGCGGTTCCTTTTATTTTATTTTATTTTTTCCCTTTTTTTCAATATTCTATCCATTCATTTTCAAGCAGAGAGAGAATGCACCAGGGCCACCACCCTGTGGTCTGACCCATGTGGGTCCTGGGGAACCGAACCCAGGGCCCTAGGCACTGGAGGCAAGCGCCTTAAGCGCTGAGCCATCTCTCCAGCCCCTTTTATTTTATTTTTATTTTTGGTAGAATGGAGAATATAGTGTGAATGTGAATCTGGAATCAGATGGCCTGGGTTCTGAATCCCGCTCTGCCACTTGCAGGCTGGGGGGGGGGGCGTGTCACCACTCTCCATACTCCTAAAGTGGAGATGATTTTGTCTGGGGCTTGCAGGAGTGTGGTGTCTGAGGGTCCTCAATTCAACAAGGTCTCATCTGGACACCTCCCGTGTCTTCATGGATGGCCTGACTTGTCATATCCCCTACCTGTTAGCCCAAAGTAATAGATTGAATGCATTGTAAAAATTAGAATATTTTTGACTCAGTACCTATAGCCCCTCCCCTCACTTGGAGGAAAAGGAATATCCATTTTCGTTTTGTTTTGTTTTTCCAGGTAGGGTCTCACTCTAGCCCAGGCTGACCTAGCATTCACTATGTAGTCTCAGGGTGGCCTCGAACTCACCATGATTCTCCTACCTGTGCCTCCCAAGTGCTGGGATTAAAGGCATGTGCCACCACGCAGGCTTCCAATTATATTTTTGTTCTCTCCCTCTCCTCCTATATCCCACTGCCATTAACTTATCCCTCTCAGGGAGGCGGTCCTGGGCTCCAAGAACCCCTGCCACTTGGAGAGTTGGATATCACCTCTGATGAATTCATACTGGATGAAGTAGATGGTGAGTGATAGCATGGGGTAGGGTTACAGTGGTCCCCATTATTTTTGAGGAATATTTTACAAAGTTCCTAGTAGATGACGCCCAGTACCAAGCCCTGCATGTGCATTTTTCTTATACATGCATATGTATATATGGAGCTTAATTTACGAATTGATAGGGTTTAATTGATAAATGAAGCACAGTAAAAGATAATTAATGACAACAGACTAGAACAGTTGTCACATTATGAAATTGCCAATGTCACTACTCTTGTACTTTTGGGGCATTATTAAATAAAAATATGGATTATTTGAACAGAAGCACTTCTATACATAGACAGTCGAGCTGATCGCTAAGTTACTGTGTCACTAACGGCTGGTGCCACATGCTACACGGAGTCACTGGGCAAAGACGGTCACAATCCAGATGGAATTAGAGTTCCTCAAGCTGCAGGGAATGGCACACAGTTTAAAGCTTGGGGATTATTTGTGGAATTCCCCACTTAATATCTTTTTAATTGTCTATAATGAGTTACATTATTTAGTGGGCAAACAATGAGTTGTTATCCCCAATTCCCCAATGCCCCCCCTCCCCATCCCCAATCAGCTGGATATCCTCCTCCATGGGTCATCTGGATCAGTCCTTGTGGCAGGGGACCATGGATAGCCTAGTACTCAGCCTGGTCTCCTGGCCCAAGTGTGTTGTTACTGAGGGGTGCCATGCCTCTGGATAGTCTCCCCCACCACGGCTCTCACAATCTTTCTGCCCCCTCTTCCACTCAGTTCCCTGAGTCATGGTCTCCACTTAATATTTCGATGGTTGACTATGAGTAACTTAGATGGCAGAAAGTGAATCCTTGTAGCTATGAAGACTGGTGCCTGGGATCTGAGTGGGATGGGTCAGGAGGGGAATGCAGGGATGGACCAGTAGAGAAAGGCAGGGATGGGTCAGGAGGGAAAGGCAGGGGTGGGTCAGGAGGGAAAAGCAGTGATGGATCAGGAGGGAAAGGCAGGGGCGGGTCAGCAGGTTGCAGCTGCTCATACGGGCCGAGGGAGCTGACATCCAGCTGGATATCCGAGCATTGACCCTAAGCTTCTGTTTCCAGTTCACATCCAGGCCAACCTGGAGGATGACTTAGTCAAGGAAGCTCTCAAAACGGTGAGGCTCTTCACTCCACTAATCGCCCCTCCCTTGCCGTCAGTGGTCTTGTAATGTCACCCTGGTGTCATACCTTCTAGTCTCTTTACTAATTCTGTCCTTGTGTCCCTTCACCGTGACTTCTTCCTGACGGCTCATCTCTGGGTCCCCAGGGTGTGGATCTCCGGCACTACTCAAAGCAGGTGGAACTGGAGCTACAGCACATTGAGCAGAAATCCATCCGGGATTGTATCCTTCAGCAGAGGGGATGGTGTCACTGACGTGGGGATTTTGTGCAGACAGCTCAGCTAGGGCTGTTTTCTCTTGGGGAAGGATTGGACGAGGAGCTCCATGAAGCCCTTGACTCTTGTGGGTCAGATATCCAAGAGAGCGAGAACATAGCATCTCTACACAACCAGATCACAGCCTGTGATGCCGTCCTGGAGGTGAGTCACCGTCACTGAGGCCTTGATAGCTCTGAACCATAGCAAACCCTCTGAAGGCATCCTCAGTCCTTAGCCTCAGGTGGGAACAAGCTGAGTGAGGGTCACTGTCAGGATGGCCTCAAGCAGCGTTTGTTTGTTTGTTTTTTTGTTAATGTCTTATTAATTTGCATGCAGAGAGAGAGAGAGAGAGAGATTGAGAGAATGGCCATGCCAGGATGTCCAGCCACTGCAAAAAAAACTCCAGATGCATGTGCCACTTTGTGTATCTGGTATTACATGGGTCCTAGGGAACCCAGGTCATTAGGCTTTACAGGCAAAATGCCTTAAACTGCTGAACCATCTCTCCAGTACTTTTAAAATACTTTTGTTGGGCTGAAGAGATGGCTTAGCAGCTAAGGTGTTTGCCTGCAATGCAGAAGGACCAGAGTTCGATTCCCCAGTGCCCATATACAGCCAGATGCACAAGAGGGCGCATGTGTCTGGAGTATATCTGCAGTGGCTTGGAGGCCCTGGTGCGCCCATATTCTCTGTCTGCTTCTCTCTCTCTCTGGCTCTCTCTCTCTCTCTCTCAAAGAAATAAATGAAATATTTAAAAAAAACACAAAATCCTTTTAAAAAATCCTTTTGTTTATTTACTTGAGAGAGAGAGCAGGGGAGTATGGACATGCCAAGGCCTCTTGCCGCTGTAAACTCCAGATGCATGCACTACTTTGTGCATCTCGCTTTACGTGAGTGCTGGGGAATCAAACCCAGGCTGCCAGGCTTTGCAAGCAAGTGCCCTTAACCACTGGGCCATCTCCCGGCTATAATTACTGTTGTGCAGAGCCATCCCTTGCCACCTCATGGACTGATGGACGCTGGGGTACTCAGTCAGAGGTTTACGTGGCCCAATCATCCCCTGTCAACCATGTGTCTGTCATGCCAGTAACGCTTTCTCTCTTGCCTCAGCGCATGGAGCAGATGCTAGGAGCTTTTCAGAGTGACCTCAGCTCCATCAGCTCCGAGATCCGGACCCTACAAGAGCAGTCAGGAGCCATGAACATTCGACTTCGCAACCGCCAAGCCGTTCGGGGCAGACTCGGAGAGCTTGTG